>JAJONR010000695.1:0-184855 GCA_029582245.1 Solanum etuberosum
GGTCATTTGAAGTTGTCCCAAAACTCATAACTTAAGCATAACTTGCAAAATTTCAGATTTTGCTATTTCCAATTTAGTTCTTTTTGGAACTCAAGGTGATACATCTAGTGACCTTAACACTTAAGAAATTTTAAATTCCTTGGTAAAACGTTACTCACTACGAAGGATGGTTCAAGTCTTAGCTCAAAAAATTTCTGGGGTGTTACAACCCGCACTTAGTCATTATAGAAAATCAAAACAAATAATATTTAATAACTTAGAAGGTAACTCATCGCGTACTTCCTTTTATAATTTTATGAATTACAAGTACTTAACAATTCAAAAACACCAAGAACAATAAGACATGAAGTTACATACAACTTTTCAACATTTTCTAAAAGAATTTTACAAATAACCAAGAATACCGATCATGATTAACAACTAAAATAAAGAAATTCGAGAAATATGTCAAGATTTATGATCATTAATGTAAATAAAATAATTATGAAAAAAATAATTATTTAAGTTTTCATAAGATTCCTTTATGTAATAAAATTCATGTTGATAACAGTACATATGTGTCAACACTTCATGTTGCATCTAGCATGTAAGCATATTCTTTATAAAAAAAAATAGTGACATAAACTTAGTGATTCACATTACACGTAATTGCAGACAAGAGGTCCGTGATAAAAATAATTTATAAATCATTAACTCAAAAGAGACTTAACATATAAGCTAGTGATTTTATAAAAATAGTACCATGAATAATCTAACTTCATGAAGCACGTAACTTAACCTATAACTTTATACATAAATGTAATGTAAAATATTCAAACATAAATTTGTTTTGAAGACTTATTTTGGTAGTCACTCAATACCATGATAGGATGTAAAATATTTAATACCATCATCTTAGTCATGATTTATAATCTACAATATATATATAGCATATCGGTCGATATAATAAAATACAAACTTATGTATAAAATTTGCGATATGTAAGAAATTAATTTGGGATAGTACATTTTTGAAAGACAAATTACTTATAAAAACATATCATAAAACAAACTATCTTCAAAATAAAGAGTAAAAAAAGCATATAGATAGCAACGTATGAAAAAAACAAGTACTCGTTAACATGTAAGACATATAGCACACATAATTCTATAACCAAGTAAACTATAAAAGATGCACATATAAACTTATATTAACTTAATTCACTAAATAACAAGTACCCATATAAATTACGCAATCATTCCTTTAGCCCCTTAGAATGGTCATACCCTAACAAAGAACTTCATTACAAACACACACATATATATATATACCTACGTAATCAAAATGATTGAGATAACATTCTTAAAGAAAAAAACCACCTGCTTCTCATCAATTATGAGATAATATATCCTATGCTATTATGGGTATTTAACTTATGTCTAATTCATCTGATATTCTCCAACTGTAACCTTTAGGAGGATAGCAATATTATTTGACCTTACTATAAAATATAATGAGACAAATCTTCACATATACATCATTATAAAATTATTGAAGGCACTTAATGCTGAATTGAGTGTATACAGAAGAACTAACATAAGTAAATGCCTAATTATGGAATTCAAAGACACAATTTATAGAAGTCATTCATGTGACTAGGGGTTATAAGTTGGAAACAGCCTCCTTGGCAAACATTTAACCTTTTGGCCTAATATAGTATCGCTTTTAGTGGACATAATTTATATGACACTTAAGCACAATATGAATAAGAAGAAACTTGCTATGACTTAGCTCTATCGCACGATCTAAGTAATGAAAGAATAGTAACTACCTCTAAATATCCAATAGCATCCTAATTATAAGTGTGGTGCACAAAACACTCATAAGCAAGACTCTACTACACACGACTTGTGGACTCCCACACACATGACCTGGTCTGTTACCAAGTTTGTCTGGCCCCAAACTAGGAGAGGGCTAACAGGCACCCGTTGCCTTGCTTGATCGAGCGCACCAACTTAAACATAAAGGAAATGATATAACAAGGGCTGACAAGACCACTACAATAATCTACTGAAACAAGATAATTGGACCGGCGAGGTCACAACAACATCTAAGGCATACTGAAAGGACCGGAAAGGAAAACTTAACTGATACAGAAATAAAAAGCCGACAAGGCTAAAACTGAAATCATATTCAACAGGCCGACAAGGCTATTAACGAAAAGAAGAAAATACCCAATAAAATATGTCCACAAGACTATACAAACACTACAAATCTAATGATCGGGAAAATTCCCCAACGATACAAACAATAATCTACAAAACTCAAGTATGAAAAATCTATAGACAACCAGTAGCTTCAGGAAGAATGGAGCTTACCAATCCTAAGCTGAGACAATACCCCTTTTGCAATGGTCGGCCGGGACCTCATTATGATCCTTCTGCACCAAATGCATCATCCCCAAGCAATGAGATGTCATTACGAATAAAAATGTATTTGTATGCAAGGCAAAAAGTAGAATCATAAATAGATGCGATAAAAAGGGTAATAGAGATACTACCTGAAACCGAAACTCTAATAGCCTCTATAGCCGACATCTGACCACATAGTAAGAAAATAGGCATGGTATGCTCATATAATCGTATGTCGTGAATATATATATATATGTAAATGCATTACATACCCAACCAAGTGCTAGCAATGGTGGTGTCTTCCGTTAGGTAACTGACATCATATTCGCCAACTTGTGGCCATTTGTGTCTCATACGTTTAAATATAGGTAATAGGCCCCATAACTCTGGATTATAGCTCGGGAGTAGAATGCATAGCATGTCATGTCATGGATTCATAATGCATATATGTTACCATAATCACGTTACCAATGTTGACTTATTGATACTCCTGTTCCCGTAATCATTTTTGATATAACATGTAAATGCGTCATAGAACCTCATATGCTTTCAGAATAAACCTTAACACTTATCCTGACTCTAGAAAGATATTTAATTTAGAAGATGTTCACAAGGATCTTAGGGTGCTACAATAATATCCTCATAGGCTTATTAAACTTTCATGCGACAATTTAGGCCTAAAATACTTATAATAGACTTGAAGCTCTCGACTCGACTTCAACTTAGAAAATTATTTATTTAGGAACTCAAAATGAGACAGACGGGATTGCCTTTATTTATGAACGACTCCAATTTGGTAATAGTGTAATCCTTTTCGGAAACATGGTTGCTTGACAAGTATATAACCAAAAGAATAGAGTACAAGGTGAGGTATTAATATCATTTTCGAATAACATTTTTCGTAAAAGCTTTTGACAAGAAAGAGTGACTTAATAAACCCCCCAGAGGCAACATAATATCCTGCAACATTCTTGGCTCACTCTTAGGACAGTTGTTCGCTAATAGATATGAGGAATAACAAACATGATGGAAAGTAATCTTAACCATCAAAACTAATTCACAATGATATATGTGAGATAACGATTCGACACAATCAGGAAAATAACATCAGGTGACACCCCAATGCCATTCAGAGAGGGTAATCCTAGCAATAGAATAGTAGAAAAAATAACTCGTTCCATGATTTATATATTTTTGGAGTTCGTACGATATGAAAAAGAGAATTTTGCCTTAACATACCTTAGAGTTTACTTTCCAAAGCTGCCGTGAACTCCAACTATCCAATTCTCTTGGCGAAAACTTAAGACGTTTTCTAATTTGAAATTCACACCTTGTAGTGATCAATACAAAAACGGAGAAACCACATGGCTTAACTCCCCAAAAAAATCGCATTGTGTGATTGTTGGTGATATTTCGTGAATATATATAAAGCACGCAAACTACAATAACTTGCTGAAAACCTTATTACACCAAGTGCAATATAAAATGTTGAATTGTATATCTGTGTATAGCTAAGTTGAGGAGGTGAACCATTTGGAAAAAGAGAAACAACATTTGCTATTAATTAATAAATAATACAAATATTTGATAATGTTTATACATATAAAATGTAGTTAAGTGTCACCCATTCCTTACACACATAATTGTATACTACTCCTCTACTTCCACGTGGAAGTAGAGGTGCACCATTTCCCTTTTTTTCCATTACGTATATATTCGGAAATTGCATAGGTTTGTGATAAAATATATATAACTTTTAAAATATATCATAATTAATAGAAAATTACCATGTATAATAATATTTTCTCGACATTACAAGACTTACTCTATCCGCTAAAATATTACTAATTGATAAAATTCTTATAAATATAAATACATATACAAATATATCGTAATTAAGATTTTTTTTCATAAAGATTCAAGAATTTTATTGTAACACTGTACGAGATTTTATAACATCACATTTTAATCAATATTAAAAAAGTATCTGAAATTTAGGCTCGTAAGCCCTCTATACGAGACAAAGAAAAACTGTAAAACACGAGGTGTTATGTAACACCTCAGAAATTAGACTTGGAATTTGTAGCAGAAAAAAGCAGAAAAAGGTGAACCACAGAGGGGATTACGGGCCGTGATCAAGACCATGGTCCGTCAGCCTTATCATGGTTCACACCCTCCCAGCAGTGGTTGACCACGGAGCCCTTCACAGGTCGTGGACCACCACACGAGCCGTGGGAATGCTCATGGAGGTGAGACAGAACCACCCAGGCTCAAGCATCAGACCACAATGCTCATGGAGGTGAGACAGAACCACCAAGGCTCAAGCATCCGTGGACCTGAGCCAGCAGACCCCAGCCCAAGTGAAGAACCACGGTGACCTTCACGGTCGGTGGTCCTTCACACGGGCCGTGGTAGGGCTCGTGGTTGGCCCTCCTCCCAGAACTAGTAAACACTGGCCAGCAGACCACAACCCACTTGATGGGCCGTGGTCCCTTTGACGGTCCGTCATAGGGTCCGTGGAAGGCCCCCGTCAGATTTTTAGTTGGGGTTGTTTTGGACTTTTCCCTATGCGTTGGACATTTAAACTACGTCGTTTAACACCTAAAGTACGTCGTTTTACTCAGTTTAAGGCTAGTAAACTAGTCAGAACTTACCCCAAATCCTTTATTCTCCAAAATTCACCAAAACTTAGAGCGAAAGAGGAGAAAGGGTCGACCAACCCCTTAGGAAAAAGTAGCAGGTTTTCTTCAGTTCCAGCCCCAAAATCGAAGGATTTCTCTGTAGATTTAGTCACCAGGTATGTGGGATTTCACTAGTGGGTTCCTTTCATCCACTAGGTCCCTAGAATCCAGTGAGTTCCTTGATTCTCTATACCTTGTTTAGACCTAGGGTTTCTAAAACTTAGAGAATTGTTGTGATTTACCTGTTATAGTGTTCTTAATCAGATTATCATGTTTTCGTGAATTTGTTGCTTAGTTCCTTGCATGAAACTCAAAACCCTAGTTGTGTAGATTCTCTTAGTTCATGAATTACACTTCCTAGGTCAGTTAAACAAATAAACATGCTCCAGTTTTCGAATGTTACATTGTCAGTTCCTAAATGTTGCATTCTCAAATTTGCATGTCAGAACATTCAGCTATCAAGTATTTTAGTTATATTGTATCATATACATTTTCAGTTGGGAGTAGGTTTAGCACCAAGTTGGCCTAGGATTCAGCTTACCCTCATTTAGGTTTATAAGTCCCCTCTGTGGGAATTAGATTTAGTGATAACGCTAGTCATGCCTTTATATCCCTGTCAAGGTATATTGGATCCTCACGATGAGGCGTATACATCGGACTATGCATTTAGCTCATGTGGTTTTATGTCGGTTAATAGTAGCTCCCACAGTCAGACTTAATGCATTTGACTAGGTTTTCAGTTATGCTTCAGTATTCAGTCTCAGCATGTCAGGTTCATGATTAGTACTTGGTCATTGCATTTAGCTTAGTTTTCAGTTATATTTCAGTATCTATGTTTCTGTTCAGATTATATCATTGCTCAGTTAAGCTTTGTTCAGCTTATATGTTTGTTCAGCTATTATCTATATCATGCATGCTCAGTACATTCCAACTACTGACGCATACTCTGCGCTACATCCATTCATGATGTAGGTTCAAGTACTCAGCATCCAGATCACACATAGATAGGTTCCCGATCCGTATTCAGCAGCTTCAGTGGTGAGTCCTCATACTTCGAGGACAATAGACATTTTTTTCACATTCAGTCTTTCATTTGAGTTTTCAGTTTTGGTAGAGTTAGCTGGGGGCATGTCCCAGCAACTCTAGTCAGTAGAGGCTTTTTCAGACATAGTATTAGATTTAGCTTTAGCTTTTGAATGATTGTTCAGTATCAATAAACTCGTAGTACATTTTATATATTCAGATCAGTTTTGGGTATTTCCCACTGTCAGTTAATTATTGTTTTAAGCTTCCGCATATTATATCTTTATTCAGTTATTCTTAGTATGCTTGATATGCCAGCTTCGGGTTAGCTTGGGGTCACTCGTGATCCTAGGTCCCATGTTTACGTCAAAATGGTAGCCTCGGGGCGTGACATGTTACATTAAGGTTCTTGTGATCAGTTCAGTTCTCACAACGAACTCCATACAAGTTGGGGTAGTTGTGCTTTCGGTGCCTAAGTTGCCTTGACACATTAGCTATAACTCGGACCCGCTACATCAATACACATCCCAAACCAAAGTCGTATGCATCACATCAGACGTCATGAGGGTAGCCTCGAGGTGAGACAAACTTGGTATCACATAATTGGGTTCAATAGTCCTAGGATGTTTGAAAGCCGCACTAAGTAGAGTCTCTTTCATGGGTGTGAAGTGCACCACATCTAATCAGAATGAGGCTACAAAGTATTTTTGGAAAAAACTTCACTTTCCTTGCTATTCTTACCATGCGTGAGTATAAACTATATTCAATATTCTTTTAACTCTTGCTCTTCGCATCTCGGAAAATGCCTCCCAGAAGAGCTAACGCAAGGAATTAGCCAACAGCTTCAGCAGACCCATTGAAGGAGCAAGTCATGCATGCCGAGTTCAAGGCTGCTTACCAAGTACTTGCTCAGGCCATGACTACCCAGGTTAATCAGTAGGCTATGGTCCCAACTCTGCCATAGACTAACACTGCTACAACAAGAATCAAAGACTTTACTCGGATAAACCCTACATAATTTCATGGGTCTAAGTAAGAATAAGATCCACAAGATTTTCTCGACGACATCTAAAAGGTAACAAACATTATGGGCATCACTCAAGTCGAGAGTGCAGATTTGGCCGCCTATTAGTTGAAGGGAGTGGCCTACACTTGGTACCAGCAGTGGAAGGAATCTTCTGGTATTAACGCATGTCCAGAAACTCTCTCAGAACCCTTCTTAGTCTCTACTCCAGTTGGTGACCCAGTTATAGCTAGATGGGTATACATAAATTGCCCTGTCACAGTCTCTCATAAAGTCACCTCAGCAGATCTTGTAGAGTTAGAAATGGTAGATTTTGATATCATTATAGGCATGGATTGGTTACATTCCTGCTATGCCTCAGTCGACTTTAAAACTAGGATCGTTCAGTTTCAGTTTCCAAATGAGCCAGTCTTAGAGTGGAAGGGTAGTAGCTCAGTGCCTATAGGTCGATTCATTTCTTACCTTAAGGCTAGAAAGATGATTTCCAAGGGGTATATGTATCATCTTGTTCGGGTTAAGGATTCAAACTCCAAAACCCTAACTCTTAAGTCAGTCCCAGTAGAAAATGAGTTTCCATAAGTGTTTCCAGAAGATCTTCCCGAAGTTTCTCCCGAAAGGGAAACCGATGAATAGATCTCCTTCCAGAAACGCAACCCATTTTGATTCCTCCTTACAGAATGACTCCAGCCAAGCTTAAGGAATTGAAAGAGCAGTTGAAAGACCTTCAAGATGAGGGCTTCATCAAACCTAGTATCTCTCCATGGGGTGCTCCAGTGTTGTTCGTGAAAAATAAAGATGGTTCTCTCAAAATATGCATTGACTATCTACAGTTGAACAAAGTCAAAATCAAGAAAAGTATCCTATCCCCAAGATTGATGACTTGTTCAACCAACTTCAGCGTGCTAGTTGCTTTTCTAAGATAGACTTTAGATCCGGCTATCATCAGCTCAGAGTCAGAGATAGTGACATTCCGAAGACAACTTTCAGAACTCGGTATGGTAATTATGAATTTGTAGTTATGTTTGTTGGACTAACAAATGCTCATGCAGCTTTCATGGACTTAATGAACAGGGTGTTCAATCAATATTTGGACTTGTTCATTATCGTCTTTATTGATGATATCCTCATTTATTCACGGAGTGAGGAAGAGCATGCGACTCATCTTAAAGTTGTTCTGTAAACTCTCAAAGATCACCATCTATTCGGTAAGTTCAACAAATGTGAATTCTGGTTACAATCAGTCACTTTCCTTGGTCATGTGGTATCCAGCGAAGGGATCCGAGACCCACCTCCCCAACAGATATCAGAAGTTTCTTGGGTTTGTCCGGTTATTATAAGCGGTTTGTTGAAGGATTCTTATCCATAGCTTTCCCATTGACCAAGTTGACTCAGAAGAAGGTCAAATTTCAGTGGTCAGATGAGTGTGAGAAAAACTTCTCAGAACTGAAGACTAGGTTGACTACATCTCCGGTCTTAACTCTACCAGATGGTTCAGACGGTTATGTAATTTATTGTGATGCATCTAGAGTCGGCCTAGGTTGTGTTTTGATGCAGTGAGGTAAGGTCATAGCTTATGCTTCTAGACAAATTAAGATTCATGAGAAGAACTACCCGACTCATGACCTCGAGCTTGCAGCCGTAGTATTTGCCCTAAAGATTTGTTGAAACTACTTGTATGATGTTCATGTTGATGTGTTCACAGATCATAAGAGCCTCTGGTATGTGTTCACCTAGAAAGAGTTGAATCTTTTTCAGAGGAGATGGCTTGAGTTCTTCAAAGACTATGACATGAATGTGTTGTACCACCCTTGTAAGGCCGATGTAGTAGCTGATGCTCTCAGCAGGTTGTCCATGGGTAGTGTAGCACATGTTTAGGAAGAAAAGAAAGAGTTAGCCAAAGATGTTCACTGACTTTCTCGCTTAGGAGTTTGCCTTACGGACACGTCAGATGGTGGTGTGATAGTTCAGAATCTTCATTGGTAGCGAAGGTTAAGGAAAAACAAGATAGTGACCCTATACTACTTCAGTTGAAGGGTGTAGTTCATCGGCAGAAAGTTCAGGTTTTCTCCTAAGGGGGAGATGGTGTGCTTCACTACCAGGGTTGCTTATGTGTTCCTAATGTGAGTGAGTTGAGGAAATAGATTCTTACAGAAGCTCATAACTCCAGGTATTCCATTCATCCAGGTGCCACTAAGATGTACCGTGATCTACGGGAAGTCTTTTGGTGGAATGGCATGAAGAGGGACATAGAAGATTTTGTGGCTAAGTGTCCTAATTGTCAACAGGTTAAGGTATAACATCCGAAACAAGGAGGTATGACTCATGAGATTAACATTCCTACATGGAAGTGGGAAGTGATAAACATGGACTTCATTACAGGTTTACCACGTACTCGCAGACAGCATGACTCCATTTGGGTGATAGTAGACAGAGTTACTAAGTCCCCTCACTTCTTGGCTGTCAAGACTACCGATTCAGCGGAGAATTAAGACAAACTCTACATCCATGAGATAGTCAGGTTGCATGGGGTTCCCTTGTCTATCATCTCAGATAGAGGTCCTCAGTTTACCTCTCATTTCATGAAATCGTTCCAGAAAAGTCTTGGTACTCAGGTAAATCTCAGCAAAACATTTCATCCACAGACGGATGATCAGGTAGAGCGTACCATTCAGACCTTAGAAGACATGTTGAGAGCTTGCCAAATCAATTTCAAGGGTATTTGGGATGATCACCTACCTCTAATAGATTTCGCCTATAATAATAGCTTCAATTCCAGCATTCAGATGGCCCCTTATGATGCACTATATGGGCGTAGATGTAGATCTCCAATTGGTTGGTTCGAATTAGGTGAAGCAGCATTGATAGGGCCAGCTTCGGTTCATGAAGCTATGGAAAAAGTTCAACTCATTAGAGATAGACTTAAGACAACTCGGAATCGCCAGAACTCCTAAGCAGATGTGAAGAGAAGGGACTTAGAGTTTGAAATCAAGGAATGAGTTTTTTTTAAAGTGTTACCTATGAAGGGGGTGATGAGATTTGGCAAGAAAGGGAAGCTCAGTCCAAGTTATGTAGGTTTTTACAGAATCCTGAAAAGGGTGGGTAATGTGGCCTATGAGTTAGAGTTGCCAGCAGAACTAGCAGTAGTCCATCCAGTCTTTCACATTTGCTTGTTGAAGAAGTGTGTGGGCGATCCGGCATGGATAGTACCGTTAGAAAGTGTGGCTGTGAGGGATAGTCTCCCTTATGAAGAGGTGCCAGTTGAAATTCTTGATCCTCTGGTTCGTAAGTTGAGGAATAAAGAAGTAGCTTCAGTGAAGGTTTTATGGAGGAGTCAGTCCGTAGAGGGAGATACTTGGGAAGCAAAAGCAGCCATGAAGGCCATGTATCCTCATCTCTTCCCTTCCGATTCCGTTTCAGCTTGAGGTAATAGTTCCTCTCCAGTCTCTCAGTTTACTCTTGCATAAAATTTGTCTTAGTATCATGTTCCTTCAGTTATTCTTGCATTTCAGCATATTTGAATGTTCTTCAATTCAGTCAGATATCAGTTTCTTGTACTTAGTGGTAGGGATTACATCTCCTTCCCTCCATACTCATCTAGTTTAAGCTTCATTCGAGGAAGAATGGGGGAGATATTGTAACACCTCAAAAATCAGACTTGGACTTTGCAACATAAAACACCAGAAATAGGTGAATCACGGAGGGGGTCACAGGTCGTGATTAGGACCACAGTCCGTCAACTTCATCGTGGTTCACACCCTCCCAGCAGTGGTGGACCATGGAGTCCTTCACGGGCCGTGGACCACCACACGAGCCGTGGGAATTCTCGTGGAGGTGAGACAGAACTACCCAGGCTCAGGCTTAGGGATCAGACAATGGAGCCCACCACAGGCTGTGGTCTTGATGACGGGCCGTGGTGGCATCCATGGACCTGAGCCAGTAGACCCCAGCCAAAGTGAAGAACCACGGTGACCGTCACATTCTGTGGTCCTTCACACGGGCCGTGGTAGTGCTCGTGGTTGGCCCCCTCCAAGAACCAGTAGACACTGGAAAGAAAACCACGACCCACTTGACGGGCCGTGGTCTCTTTGATGGTCCGTCATAGGGTTCGTGGAAGTCCCCCATCATATTTTAAGTTGGGGTCGATTTGGTCTTTTCCTTATGCGTTAGACATTTAAACTACGCCGTTTAACACCTAAACTACGTCGTTTTACTCAGTTTAAACCTAGTAAACTAGTCAGAACTTACCCAAATTGTTTATTCTCCAAAATTCACCAAAACTGAGAGCAAAAGAGGAGAAAGGGTCGACCAACCCCTCGGGAACAAGCAACAAGTTTTCTTCAATTCCAGCCCTGAAATCGAAGGATTTCTCCGTAGATTTTGTCACCAGGTATGTGGGATTTCAGTAGTGGGTTCCTTTCATCCACTAGGTCCCTAGAATTCAGTGAGTTCCTTGATTCTCTATACCTTGTTTAGACCAAGGGTTTCTAAAACCTTGGAGAATTGTTGTGATTTAGCTGTTTTAGTGTTCTTAATCAGATTATCATGTTTTCTGGAATTCATTGCTTAGTTCGTTGCATGAAACTCAGAACCATAGTTGTGTAGATTCTCTTAGTTCATGAATTACACTTGCTAGGTCAGTTAAACAAACAAACATGCTCCAGTTTTCGAATGTTACATTGTCTGTTCCTAAATGTTGCTTTCTCAGATTTTCATGTCAGAACATTGAGCTATCCAATATTTCAGTTATGTTGTGTCTTATACATTTCCAGTTGGGAGTAGGCTTAGCACCGAGTTTGACTAGGGTTCAGCATACCCTCAGAATCATAGAAATACGTGCCCCCGTAGGTTTATAAGTCCCCTCTGTGGGAATCAAATTTAGTGATCACACCAGTCATGCCTTTATACCCCTGGCAAGGTATATTGGGTCCTCTTGATGGGGCGTATACATCGGACTCCGCATTAACTCACGTGGTTTTATGTCGGTTAATAGTAGCTCCCACAGTCAGACTTAATGCATTTGACCATGTTTTAAGTTATGCTTCAGTATTCAGTCTCAGCATGTCAGGTTCTTGATTAGTACTCGGTAATTACATTTAGCTCAGTTTTCATTTATATTTCAGTATCTATGTTTCTGTTCGGATTATATCATTGCTTAGTTATGTTTTGTTCAGCTTATAGGTTTGTTAATCTACTATCTATATCCTGCATGCTCAGTACATATCAAGTACTGACACATAATCTGTGCTACATCCTTTCATGATGTAGGTTCATGTACTCAGCATCCAGAACAGGCATAGATCGGTTTCCGATCTATATTCAGCAGATTCATTGGTGAGTCCTCATACTTTGAGGACAATAGACATGTTTTTCACATTCATTCTTTCATTTCAGTTTTCAGTTTTGCTAGAGTTAGCTGGGGGCATGTCCCAGCAACTCTAGTCAGTAGAGGCTTTTTCAGACATAGTATTAAATTTAGCTTTAGCTTTTGAGTGATAGTTCAGTATCACTAAACTCGTAGTAAATTTTATATATTCAGATCAGTTTTGAGTATTCCCCACTTTCAGTTAATTATTGTTTTAAGCTTCTGCATAATATATCTTTATTCAGTTATTCTTAGTACGCTTGATATGACAGGTTCAGGGTTAGCTTGGGGTCACTCGTGATCCTAGGTCCCGTGTTTACGTCAAGATGGTAGCCTCGGGTTGTGACATGTTACATAAAGGCTCTTGTGATCAGTTCAGTTCTCACAACAAACTCCATACAAGTAATGCCTCTAGATCTTAAGCGCAAAAATTACCGCCGCCAACTTTAGGTCATGAGTGGGGTAATTGTTCTTTTTTTGCCTAAGCTTCCTTGACACATTAGCTATAACCCAGACCTGCTACATCAATACACAACCCAAACCAACGCCGTATGCATCACATGAGACCGTGAAGCCCTCGCCCTCAACTGGAAGAGTCAATATAGGAGAGGTAATTAGTAACTCCTTGAGCTTCTAAAATCTTAACTCACACTCCTCAGACCACTCAAAAGGGAACATCAGGGCGAGTTAACCAGGTCTGAGGTCTTGCAATAGTGGAGAAGCCCTCAACAAACCATCTGTAGTAGCTTACCAATCTGGTGAAGCTCCAAACCTCGGTAATCAAAGTAGGCCTAGCCCAATCATGAATAGCCTCAATCGTCACCGGATCCACCATGATGCCATCTTGGGACACAACATGCACCAAGAATGCTATAGACTCAAGCAAGAACTCGCACTTTGAGAACTTGGCATAAAGCCGATGATCTCTCAATGTCTGAAGCACAATCCTCATATGCTTCTCATGATCACTCCTGCTCTGTGAGTTTAACAAAATGTCATCTATGAACATAATGACGAACAAATCAAGATACATCTTGAACACCCACGTCATCAAGTCCATGAAATAGGAAAAGGCATTAGTCAATCCAAAAGTTATCACTAGGAACTCATAGTGGCCATATTGAGTCCTAAATGCGGTCTTAGGGATATTTACTGCCCTAATCCTTAACTAATGGTAACTGGACCTTAGATAAATCTTCGAAAATGTTGCGGCACCCTGAAGATGGTCAAGTAAATTATGAATCCTAGGCATGGGATACTAGTTCTTCATTGTCACCTTATTCAGCTGCCTATAGTCAATACAGAGTACATTGTACCGTTCTTCTTCTTCAAAAATAGAACGGGAGTGGCCCAAGGTGATACACTAGGACTGATGAACCCCTTACTTAAGAAATCCTAATGTTTAATTCTAAGTCATCCGATAAGGTGGAATAGAACTAGGGTGATTACCCGACTCAAGATCAAAAGGGTAGGTAATGTCACACTCTAGGAGTAGACTAGGTAGGTTGGTAGGAAACACATCAACAAAATCACCAAAAACTGGAATAGACTCAACTGGACGGAACTCCCAATTCATATCATGCACATAGTCCAAATAAGACAAATAGTTGTTAGCCACTAGCCTCCAAGCCTAAACAAAAGAGAAAACTCCAACCGGTGTGCTATTATAGGAGCCCTACCACACCTCTAGAGGAATACCAGGCCTGGATAAGGTAATGGTCCTAGAGAAGCAATCTAATACCTCATGGTAAGGGGAAAACTAGTCCATACCCAGAATCACATCGCAATCAAGTATATTGAGAAGAATAAGGTCACGTTGGGTTTTAAGCCCGTTGATAGTAACTAAGAAGGATCGAAACACCTGATGCACTGCTAAAGACTCACCCACGGGGGTCAACACACGCAATGGCACTTCCATAGGCTCAGAACTCATATCCATACAAGAAGTATAAAACACAAGCACATACGAATAAGTAAATCCTGGATCAAATAAAGTTAGAAAGGTTGATGGCATAAAAGAATCATACATGTGATCACATCATCTGATGCCTCTGTCTCCACCCTTACTAGAGCTACTTAGAAATGGCCATGCCCACCTCTGCCCTGGCCATAGGTCCTATCACCTGACCTGCCTCCCTGGGGACCAACCTGAATACCCTATTGTCCAATTTAATGATCCAGAACCTTACCTTTAAACCTAGTTAGAGGTGCTATTGGTAGAGTTCATAGAGTTTCATATCGAGCGGGATCAATCCACCTACGCAAAGGGAAATCTCAGGCCTAGTGATCCAAAAATCACAATTAAAGAAACCCAAAGATGATCTACTCCCAGAAGAAAGTCCACTACGACTTGAAGCACAAGACTGGGACCCATGACTCTGCCTAGAGCCAACATCAGTATGGTTGTACTGTTCACTCGCTGAACTCTGCAATGAGGTGGGAACATGTTGTTAAGGCTGACCCTACTGGAAGTTCTATTGACTCCTATCATAAGTGTCTCTTGACCTAGAAATAGACCCGTTATAGTTAACCTCATATCTAACTCTCTTGTCACTGCCCCTTGGGACTAACGTCGGAGCTGCTCAATAGTGCCAGCGTGGTCAACCAAAAAAGAATGACCCAGGGAGACAATAGGTTGAGTCTCAATCCGCAACTAAAGTCAAACCATGAATAAAGCAATAGAATATGTCCTCCTAAATGGGTAAAATCATAGTTGCATGAAAGGAGAGCTTTTGGAACCTTGCCTCATACTCTGACACCAACATTGAATCCTAATCCAACAGAGAGAACTGATACCAAAGATGATCTCTAATTCTACAAGGGATGAACATGTCCAAGAACGCCTCGGAAAAATCTGTTCAAGTGACCAAATGAGACCCACTTGCTTGGTCTCAATGAAGGTATGCCACAAATGACTAGAAGGCCTATGTAGCTTATATGCAGTAAAGTTGGCTCCTCTTGACTCCGTTAAGCCCAAGGTATAAATCCACTCCCGGAAAGTGGTTAGAAACTCGTAGGCATCCTATTTTACAGCCCCAGAAAACCTCGTGGGTGAAAGCCTCAGGAACAAACCAAGCATCTTATGCTCTTTTAGCGGGATTTATCCAGCCATAATCAAGGAATGGGCACCCCTAGGTGGTACTTAGGGTTGAGGTGCCTCTGCTGATTGCTCATCCTTCTGACCTAGTGTTTGTGCTGGTGCAGGTGTTGCAGCTAGGGATGATTTATGCCCCCAAGCCCTGTCAGAAAGTAATCAATGGCTGCCTAAAGGTCTGGAGCCATAGCCAATCTTGGTGGTGGGTGAGCTGGACCCGGCACCACCAGCTGAGCTGGAACATGGCTTCTAGAGGGTCTGCTGATGTCTCAGGACCCCGCTCTCTATATGGGGTTGGTGTTGCCACCCTACCTTGTAGGGGAGGTCGAACCCTACCCCGAGCCGCCGCGCGGCGCATACGAGCCATCCTATGAAAAGAGTGAAACAAGTGAGATTTTAAGAAACTAATAACACCCACGTTGCACGAAACAGATACAAAACACAAGAATTTTGAAGGACACACAGAAGCTCCAAAAGACAGGACACGGACATCTCCGCACAGATCCATAGGACTCTACTAGGTATTAGCTCTCTAAACCGATGAACCTGGATCTCTGATACCAACTTTTCATGGCCCGACTTCTCGAGTCATGATGTCACGTACTATAACCCTCCACTAGCTAAGCCAACCCATAACCTAGAACAACAAGTAAAGAGTACAAGGGTAGAACTAAACAGAAATAATACTAGCAATAAGAATAAGACTGAAATGGAAGAAAGCCAAGAACTATTTATAATAGAAACCCTCCTGGAACCTAGAAGTCACGAGTACAAAGCAATCTAAAATGAACAAATACAAGTCCCGAAAGTCGACCACAACAAGCCATCTCAAAGGTAAAAGACTATCTAAGCATATATATATATATAGAAAGATACAGGTTTATGTAGGACGCCAAGTGCTCACCCTTGTCTCTGATATCCAAAAGTTGCAAAAGAAGGAACAAACTATAATTGGTGGTAGCTGGTACTAGGACCTGCATCATGAAAAAGATGTCGATTGTAGAATGAGTATAAAAAAAGGTACTTACTAGGCATCATAGGTCAACTGAGCAAGAGAGGTAAAAATAAGCTGAAAAGATAGAATCTAGACACTAGCATAGGTCAAAGCGCATATGAAAGAAAGCACACGAGTATATCAAAGGTAAATTTATGTACAACTAAACAAAACCTAACTGGATCCCTTAAACCCATAAGGTATACTTGTGCATAAGTTTAAATAAAACTCAAATGGACCCTCATAAGCTGGAAAAGTACAAAGAATAGTTACGTCTTCAAAGAGGGAAGTATCACGAACCGAGAGCCAGGCTCCCAGCCTAAGTAACCATCATATCTAGTAAACTCCTAGCCCAGCTAACAGGAGTGAGATTTAATCTAGTCTGCCTAGACAACCAGTTCACTTCTAGCCCATCCAGTAAGAGTTACCCGACGGCATGCGACTCTAAAGAGGATCTCAAGTAGCTTCCAAACCATCGTGGATCGACGTCCACTCAAAAGAATCACCAAAAGGCTTCAAGCCTGAAACACTCAAGTCCTGAGATAGCACACAACCTCCGATAATGCATCAGAGTCGTAGACATAGGGAGATAATGAAAAAATATACAAAGCCATGAAAACACCTCGTCTAAGGATCGTATATCAGACCTAAATCTGCTATTACAGTCTACAAGGTTCTAGTTCGTCTGAAATGACGTTGGAGACAAAACAAGGCTACAAAGATTGCAAGTCTAAGGCAATACTAGTCTAACCTAGAAGAAGGCTGAACATGCTCCTAATATCATTTAACAACACAAGTAGAACAGAACAAGATGCTACAACAGACATAATAATCTAAGCTAGAATGGTACTAATCCCGGAACAAGAGCGATTAGTCATGAAACATGGTATCTAAGAAGAAAAGTAAGAATAACTAGGTACCCACCCCCAATTGACTCCAATCATCATGAATTCACGCATTCAAGCTCAATAATAATAGAAAAGAAATTGTAGCCAACCTATAGGGCGAGCATGCACACCAAATTACAAGACTGGAGCTTTTCCTTTCCGAATGGCCTCCAAACGCTGCCACTCTTTCATATATAGGAGCACAACATTAGTACAACTTTTTAGACACCAAAATCACATAAAATAGGAATGGACCAAAATATGGAGTCAAATGGAAATTATGGGACACACACTGCAATTTCTAGAATTGAATCCGTCAAGAGGTCCTAAACTATGCCCCAAACATGTGTTTCAAAATTAGACACAATTAAAGGACTGAATCAATGAAAAACAACACATGCACAATTAACAACAATTTAGCTAAAAAGAAAGCTTGGGATAGCAGCTTCAATCAAGAATTCACCTCAAATGGAGGTTCACCAACAATTTCCGCTCACACCACAGCAAAGCATTGACAATTCTGGATGCGTGGGACTTTGAATCACCCAATTCGAAGCTATATCGAGGGATAAAATACACTTTTAATCCTAGCACCTAAAGCTGGTTGCGTCTGTCTTTTTAAATAAAGACAAACCTCAACTGATCTCCGTAAACCTGGAGGGTCCTTCATGAACGCGGGCCTCACAAATGTGGTGAGGGCCCCATGTACGTAGCCAAAGGGAAATTGGGGTCCCGTAAATGCGGTAGGGACCGCGCGAGTGCAGTCCTCATGAACACGGGCTGAGCCTCGCGAATGCATACCCCAAGTCACTTGACCTCCATGAACGTGGCCAAGGAACCGTTAAGCAAAGCCCAAAAATGGCCTACACCAACTGACGCATATCACTTGGTTTGTAAGTTTCCAAATCTCTAGAAAGATAATTTGGGAAAGTTTCATTGTTGGTTTGGATATTTCGGTGTGAGTTTGAGCCATTAGGTGCTTTATCTTTGAAGTTTTAGCTATGTTTGACTTCGGTCAATATTCTTGAAAAATATGCTCAAATTAGAATTTTGTTAGTGCCGTGTGTTTGAAATATCGAGTTTAGTCAAGAATGACCTTTTGTGCAGATTCCAATGGTTTCGATCTTATTTCTAGCGCTCTTGTGGAATTTTGCTTAAAATGGAGCTTGAGTATGGGACCCACATTATGATGAGACAACCTCGAATGGATGTTTTGATGGTTCCGTTGAGTCTGGAATATAGAATTTAGTGGGTAGCATATTCGGTCCTCATCTATCTAAATTTAATCTTTTGAGCTAGAAAGCACCAATTAAGGAGATGTTAGTTATGATGGGTTAGGTTTTAGTATAGCTATGTGGTTGGCTTTTCGAGGAGTTTCGGGGCTTCGTATTGTGATCATAGAAGCATTCATATTCTGTTCGGAGGGGGGGGGGAAGCTTTGGCATTGTGATTTTGAGTGCGCACATTCTTCCTTAAGCCATGATGTGACTTTGCTTTCCTTAGATTTAGCTTAGTTATGTAAAAACATGTTGATTGGTGTTAATTTAGGGTGTGTATCTAGTTGATCATGCCTAGTTTGCTAAATATCATGTTTTAGGTTGTTTATTGTGCATTTAGGGATTAAAGGCAGGTAAATTGTTTACTTGTAATCATCCTTATCTTGTGGTGAGCTTTAGTTGTTGTTGTTGATTGATGTTGAGAATATTTGGCTTTAGTTTAGACTTAGACTAGTGATTTCCATAAACTTGTGTTGTTTTGAGCCGTTGGGCCTAAGTTTTGCTCTGATATCATTTTGGATGGCTTAGCTCAATATAGATTGATGTAGAAGACTTGGATCTTATAGAGTGAGCCTTAGATTAGGTGATGACTTGGATCTGATGACATTCTATCAATTTCTCCCTCTTTCTATGGCCCCCATGAATTACAATTGAGGTATCAAGCTTTGTCTGGTGACTTTGGACTGGAGCTGGTTCAAGGTTGGATTATTATATTGATTACTTGGGAGTGGACGTCATTCCACATGGGTCCCATTAAGATAATATTACATGGGATCCTTCAGTAGCCCTTATGGTCGAAGATTCAAGGTCTGGTCATGCTTCTCATTATCCTCTACGGAGCTAATTTCCATTAGTCACAAATTCATGGTCTGTACATCTGATCTTCAGCTGTAGTGCGTTATTTGGGCTCATTATCCTCTATGGAGTTGATTTCTATTCATCACAGATTCAAGGTCTAGACATGTGACCTTCAGTCATAATATGTGATTCTGGCTCATTATCCTCTACAGAGTGGATACCTATTGGCTTGCTCAAGGTCACTTAGGGGCCTATATGTGGTTCAAGGTAAGGGCTATATCCTCTACGATTTTTAGGGATATTTTTTTGTGGTTTAAGGTCAAAGCTATGCACCATCCTACTCTAGACTAATATTGACCTATGCTTAGTATTTATAGTTATTCTATGTACAGTCAGGCTTATAGGGGTCTGTTCAGATTTTTACCTAAACATGTGCACGAGTGTATCTTTTGGGATATGAAGATCCAGTTAGGTTTAGTTAGATGTACCAGTTCATTTCAGTTCTATAGTACACTCGTGTACATTCCTTTTAGATTTCCATTCATTAACCTCTGTTGTGTTGAGATTCTTGTATTTCATATTGCCTTTTATTTTATTTCTCACTCGAATTATGAGGCCTATGGAGTACCTATTTTTTGGTACTCATACTACACTCTTCATCTCTTTCATTATGTCGGTCCGTGACGTAGTTATCAGCTATGAGATTTAAGCCTATAGCAACTTCCACTTCAAAGGCGAGGGTGAGCACATGGAGTTCTGGACTTACCTGTCTCCATCTATATTATGATGGATAGTCTTTTGTATTTTGAGATATGCTTTGTCTTTTGGGTCCACTTTAGGGACTTGCTCTTTTACTTTTGAAGCTCTGTACTTGTGTTTCCAGGTTATGGGAGGAATCTTTCTAGTGTGTATATATTTTTGTTTGCTTCCGCTTATTTTTCTATTTTTGTAATTTAATTGTCGCTTCCTATCTGTTTCTACCCTTACACCCATTACTTGTTATTCTGGGTTACATGTTGGCTTATCTATTGGTGGATTATAGTAGGTATCATCATGACTCGAGAAATGGGGTCGTGACAAGTTGGTATCAAAGCCCCAAGTTTACCAACCTCTTTTGTACATAGCTAATACCTAGTAGATCCCTACTGATCAGTGGGGAGACATATGTATCCTATCTTTGGTAAGCTACAGGGTGTAATTATGAATGTTCTCTCTTTTGTATCGTTTTTGTGTAGCGTATGACTTTTTAGTTTCATGGAATCTCACTTGTCTCATTCTTTCATAAGATGGCTCATATGCGCCATCCAATGACCGTAGTTGATCAACTCGGGCCCGCATGTAGATCCCCAACTACAGTCCAGAAATAGGTTCCAGTAACTCAACCCACACCTCAATAGCACGGGCCATGGGTCCAACCACTGTCCATCAGTGAGGGTCGTGGATCGAACCTGGAAGTTGCCTTTTGGCGGTTAAGTCTAGGGGTACTTTGGGGTTTTCCAGTTTTAATTAATATTAAATGATGTCGTTTTAGCCTATTTTTAAACACCTATATAAGGCTTTTAGACCCTTAAAATAACTCATCCAAATCATTATTTCTAAAATCCCAAAAGAACTCATCCCCTCCAAAAATTCTCTCTCTAGAACTCAAGGAAGAAGAAGAATGAAGTTCGAGCTAGGGTTTGAAGGATCAAGGTTTTCTACTCAATTTCTTTGGAGATTCATAGCTAAGGTATGGTAGCTCTTAATCCATGGATAGAATTCATCCATGGAGCCCCTTCAAAACCCCCAAATTTCAAGTTAGAAATCCCAAAAGTTAGGGTTTGACTTCAATCTCATGGATTCCTTTCAAATTCATTTTTAATGATTGAATTATGTTTTATTATGGATAAATTGATGCTTTTATATGGTTTTATATTCAATTCTTCGAGAATCCATAAATTCCCCTATTTTCCCAAATTGGATCTCAAAGTGTGGTATTGATTGATGCAAGTAGAATGTTAAAGAATTATGAATGTAATGAATTGATTATTTAAATTATGCTATTATACATGTCTAATGTGGTGAATTCTAGATGTGTTGATATGATATGAGCTTTGACCCTTGAACGGGCAATTTATGATGTTATGCATGTTTTATGTAGGTTATGTATATGCTTTAAGAACACTTTGAGAGTAAAGTGATTATGACTATGATGTAATTATGGTGTTGTTGAAAGGCTATTCTCTCTCACACACACACTTATGCATGACTATGAATGAAGTATCCATGATTATGATAATGTTGTTGTGATTCATTGAAAGGCTATTCTCATGAACACATAATGAACATGATGTGAAAGGTTTTCTCATATAATAAAGATTCTAAGGTTGAAAGGCTATTCTCACCTAATTGAATCTAATGTTATATGTAGACATGGACGGTGAAAGGTTATTCTCACGCATGATCTAATGAGCTATCCTAATGAAAGAACTTATGACTTAATAAGTACTCCATGGGATTAATGCCTAGCACCGAGTGGATATTGATATGAGATGGAAGCCCTCACGTGAGTTGAGGCCGGGTTTCTAGTAGCAATCTCTTGAGATGGATGCCCTCACGTGAGTTGAGGTGGGGTATCTAGTAACAATCTCCTTATCCCATAAACTACGTGCCCATCTAGGATATTTAGCTAATGGATTTACCTAAGCTAAGATGATGGTCCTACCTTAGGCAAGTAGACCAACCCTTTTCGATGTGGGAGACACCGGATCCCATGTGAAGTTCACATGGTCTATGTCGGTTAAGTCTTATTCCCACTATGATTGATTATGAACTATGGCTATTCAAGAGGCTCTACTTAGTATGGGTGGGAGTATGGGATCCTATTCATGCATTGTACAAGTAGGCTTTGAGGGTAGTTATGGTGTGTTCCTCTTATGTTATGAAGGTCTATGAAATGATGTATGCTTAATGTGGGTTGTTGCTATGAGTTGATTTCCTTGATATGAGTGATTAAAGGTGAATGTTTCCTTGTCCATGAGTATTAAACTAAGGATGAGATCAAAGGATGGTTAGTATGATTATGATGGCCTAAAAGTGGTACTTAGTATGGATGAGATTATGGGATCTTATCCATGCATTGCACAAGTATGACTTAGGGTTACTTATGAGATGGTTCTCTTATGACATGAAGATCTAAGTATTGACTATGTATATGAACTATGCCTCATGATGATTAATGTTTACATTATGTCGATGATGGAGGTTATGCTTATGATTATGTTGTCATCCTTTATGCTACGATGATCTATATATGAGTTATGTTTATGAGTTACGTTTTCCAACTATCTCTTTGATGATGTTCAAAATTGGCATACAACATGGTTTCAACTAAAATGTCCTTTTTAGCATGTTTTAAAGGCTTTTATGCATGGCTATCATACTTAGTGCATTTTTGTACTAACCCATATTTTCCTACATTTTTCCCAAGTGTAGGGTCCGGTTCTTAAGGCGGTCATCATTTGATTCAAGCTTGGATTTAACTATTCTCCTAGCTTGTGGTGAGTCCTCATGATTTGAGGACGGATGTTTCACTTTGAGTTTCATTTCTAGTAGTTCCTTTTTGGATATGTTGTATGGGCTGTGCCTCTTTTCATTTGAATTATTGGAATAGATGGCTATATTGAGACAAGTCTAGATTTCCACTTGCTTTTATGAAACACTTCGATTGTAAAGATAAAGTTTTAAAATTTCCGCATCATTTCTATTTACTTTATGTTATGATATGCTAAGTGGTTAGTGTTAGGCCTTTTGGGGTCTAGTACGCCATGTTACATCTAGGGTGTACCCCTGGGTCGTGACACTTCAGTTGAGTCTGCTCATATTGTCTGTGTGTTTGTGGATGTGTTCCTACTGACCTACCTGGCCTACCCTAAAGCGTAATATTGATTTTCCTATTGACCTTTAGCCAGACACTCATCTTATTCTATTCCGCCTTATCTGATAGCCCCCACAAAGCTCAAGGAGATCATCGTTCAACTTCAGGATATCTTGGGTAAGGGATTCATTTATCGTAGTGTATCACCTTAGGGTGCCCATGTCCGGTTGATGAAGAAGAAGGACGACATCATGTGGATGTGTATTGACTACAGGCAGCTGAATAAGGTCACTATAGGAAAGTGTTACCCCATGCCTCGTATTGATGATCTATTTGACTTGTTATCCAACCCTAGTTATTGTGACAACCTTATTTAGGATTGTGTATGTGTTTTATCTCATGTAGTTGTTTTTTGGTAGTTGATTGACTAGGTCATGTTTTCTTCATTAGGAGTAGTCTGATGAGTGGTTGATTTCCACTCATTTGACACCTTTTTAGTTCAACAATTATTGTCACCAATGCCTATTTATGTCCTATTCAGATGATATTTTGATGTTATGTAGCTATGAAAGCTAAAGAACAAGGCAAGGATGAATACATAAAAAAGAGGCCAAAAACATTAAAAGGAGTATAAAATCCCAACTAGTAGTCGCCTAACAAAAAGGGTTGATTCCCTAATAGGCCAAACCTCTCCCAATTCGACAGTGTTCAAAATTTAAAATATTCAAGGTAGGTCAGTGGACTAAAGTTTGAACATCGATACGCCGAAGTCATTAGGCAAGCTAAAATTTCCATCACTGAAGGTGACAAACTTATGAGTAAAAAGGAAAGCTAAATGGGCCAATAGGGTGGTAATCGGTAATCCACTAAATGTTAAAGGCTGTCTTAGTTCGGTTTGCCAATTGAAGTTCAAACATATGAAGCCTGAAGCAAAAGAAGGGTGAGCTATAGACTAAACAACAATTCGCCGAACGTATTAGGTGAGCCAGACTAATGTCGCCAAACGTGTTGCATATGGAATTTTTCACTAATTTTTGAGAAACTATAAATATGATAAAATAGAGAGAGAGAGAGAGAGAGAGAGAGAGAGAGAGAGAGAGAGAGAGAGAAAATGTATAAAAGAAAAAGAAAAAGACAAAAACAGATGAGATCCTAAATTAAGTATTTGTTTTTGAAATTAAGCTTGAAAAATAGATTCCTTAGTTTTTGGGGTTTTTGAACAATCTTGTTATTGACATTTGAGAGTTCAAATAAAAATGGGTGTTGAAGATTATTGGGTAAGTTTAAATCTCCAATGGTTGTAAACATAGTTTATATACATTGTTTTCCTTTTATGATGCGTGGCTAAGACCCCAATTCTAGGGGTGTGATTATGGTGTTGGGTGTTGATTTATTTTAGTAGGTCTTGTGTGTTGCTTTGTTTTATTATTGTTCATACATGGATTAGAGTTGTTTAGCATGAAAATAATTTATGGATTAAGGTTGCCAACTTAATCCTAGTCTAGATCCTCGATTGATTTTTGAAATAGATCAATTGAAGTTGGTAAATAGCTTAATTCAAGCAATTTAAGTTTGATTTTCTATAGTTTGCTCGAAAGAGAAATTGTAGTTCCATTCTAGTTGCCAAATCAGCTCGAAAGAGTGATTTTAGTAAAGTATTGGGTTGATTTGTGAGTCACATAGATGAGACCAAATGGAGATTATATGATATGATACTTTGAGATAAGAAGAAGATTAGTGTCATTGAAGATTACCCAGCTATACATGTTTGTCTAGTACTATTAAGCAAGCACGTGTATCCCGATTTGACGTAAATACAAATCCCCACACCCCTAGATCTTCTCTTACTTGTTTTAATCCCTGATTTTAGTTTAGTTATGATTATAGATACCAAAACTCTTTTAGTAAATTTGGTGGAATAATCCACCCATTTGTTCTAATTACTACAATGAATTGGTTTGCATTCTTCATTTTCTAGTTGAATTTATTGAATTATATCACTCCTTGTGAATTCGACCCTGACTCTCGTGTTGGGTATTTTTATTGCTAACGACCATTTACTTAATTAATTGTTTTTAGAGTAATTTGAGTGTTATCATAGTGGTTGAGTAAACTCCATGTGCCCTTTCTTTGGTGGTTTTTTCATGATAGTGGTGTCGGTATATGATTAGTAAAGGCTTAATTCAGGCTTAGTATGTTTCCGCTTATGGAGTTTTTGCAATCTTATTTTTGTATCTCTGATGATGTTGATGTTGAGACTTATATCTGACTTGCATGCTTTATTCTCTTATATTGTTTATATTAGTGTCATGCTTATGTCAAGTGGCTATTTTAGGGTCTTTTGGGATCCTATTCACCATGTCACGTCTAGGGGGTGGTTTGGTAAGTGACAAACTTGGTATTCAGTGTATTAAGTTTTAAAGGTTCTACGAGTCTGACAAGCCACGTCGAGTAAATTCTTATTCATAAGTGTGAAGCGCACCACATTTATGAATAGGAAGCTACAAGGTGTTTAGAAAACTTCACTTCTTTCATTAATCTAAAACTGTGTGATAGAGTTGAACTCTATAAGAGTCTTCCTCCTAAATCTTGCTCTACGCATTTTTAGAATATGCCTCCACGAAGAGCTCCATTGAGAAGGGTTGTCAACAACAATGTGGAACCCCAAGTTCCTCAAACTCTGGTTGATCCCATGGCCGAGACATCATGTGGAGTTTAGCGATGCTTTCCAAGTGCTGACCAAGCCATGACCGCTTAAGCGAATCGGGAAGTTGTAGCTATAGGAACCCCAAATGTGGGTAAAAAGGAAAAAAGGGTTAGAGACTTCACAAGGATGAATCCTCTAGAATTTCATGGTTGGAAAGTGGATGACAATCCATAAGAGATAATTGAGGGAATTCATAAGGTCGTGGACATTATGGGAGTAACTCTAGTAGACAAGGCGGATTTGGCTGCTTACAAATTGACAAGGGTTTGTAAAATTTGGTATTATCAATGGAAGGAACAAAGGGCATTGGATGCGTTTCCCCTAGATTCGGGAAAGTTTAAAGGTGCTTTTCTTAACCGGTTCTTCCCCCTAGAGATGAAGGAAGCCAAAGTGCAAGAGTTCATATATCTAGGACAAGGAAACATGACTGTGAAAGAGTACTTATTGAAGTTTACTCGATTTTCTAAGTATACACCGATAATGGTTTCCAACTTAAGAGAATGAATGAGTAAGATTGTGTCGGGAGTGTCTGAAATGGTGGTGAAAGAATGTTGAACCACCATGTTGATCAAAGAGATGGACATCTCTTGATTGATGACTCATGCCCAATAAATCGAGGCAAAAAAGCTTAAGGAGAAGGCTATATAGTAAAAAAGGTGACATGATAGTAGTGCTTTTCCTTACTCTATGTGCGGTGGACATGGACGCTCTCAGTTTTAGCAAAACTTCTCCGGTCAGAAATCATCAAGTGCGTTCCTAAGTTCAACAAGGATAGTGTGTCTAACCTTAAGCCTCAAGGTAGTGCTCCTAATTTTCATAATTTCCCCACATGTAAGAGGTGTTGAAAGAACCATCAAAGAGAGTGCTTAGCTAGTTCAGGTGCATGCTTTGGTTTTGGTAAGTCAAGTCATAGATTGAAAGATTGCCCTTCTCAAGATAGTAAGTGAAAGGATGGTTGTCAGGCTCAGCAAAGTGTTTTTTTTGGTTCTAGTGGTGCCTCTTATTAGAACGGATTCTATGCTCTGCAGATTCGATAGGATAATAAGGTTACTTCAGATGTGATGACCAGTATGTTATGAGTCTTTTAGTTTGATTTTAAATTACTGCTTGATCCAGGTACTACGTTGGCTTTTGTGTCTACTCATGTGGCTATGTAGATTGATGTTAGTCATGAAATTGTTTTAGAACCATTTTCAGTCTCTACACCTATTAGTGACTCCATTATTGATACACGGGTCTATATAAATCACCCAATTTTTGATTTCTCATAGAGTTACATCAGTTGATCTTGTAGAGTTGGACATGGTAGATTTCGATGTCATTATTGGGATGGATTAACTTCATTGTTTTTATGCATCTATCGATTATCGAACTCAATTGGTCATATTCCAAGTTCCTAATGAACTTATCTTAGAATTGAAGGGTGGTAATTCAGCGCCTATAGGTTGGTTTATCTCTTTCCTAAAGGCTAGGAAAATGATCTCTAAATGTTATATCTATCATCTTATTCAGGTTAAGGATACGGATTTTGAAACCCATACACTTGAGTAAGCTCCAGTTGTTAATGAGTTTCTGGATGTATTTCCCGATGAGCTTCCAAGTGTTCCTCTCGAAAGGGAAATAGATACGGGTATTGACCTTCTTCCAATTATGCAACCTATAAGTATTCCTGTAACACCTTAGAATTTGGTATGTTTTTTTGGGAAAGGATATTTCTAAAAAGTTTGTGGTGCAGTGGTCATAGACTGATGTACGGTCCATCGAAAGGTGCACGGACCGTAGACATAGCCGTTAAGTGGAACCCAGTGTTGGAATAGTTTGGGGCTTGTTCAACGAGTGGGTTCTCAGATCATGAAGTGATCCACGAACCACTGACCCACCCATGAACTAAGGAAAATTCTAACCCTCCACAATCATCATCACGGACTGTGAAGTGATAAGCGGTCTATGAAGGCCTCCGTACAGGGTCCCATCAACTATTAAGTCAAGGCTATTTTAGTCTTTTGCTATGAATCTAATAATTAAGCTATGTCCTTTTGATCCCTATTCTAAGCCCTATGTAAGTACTTTAAGTCCTAAAACTGCCTATTCTAAAATCATTCTCCTTAATCCCAAATTCCTACAAAGTTCTTCCCCAAATTTCTCTATCAAGCAAGGGAAGAAGAAGCTAGGGTAACAAATCAAATCTCAAATTCACTACAGCTTTTGGGGTTTGATTAATCAGGTATTTTACGATTCACCTATTGAGTCCTTTCCTCCATTAGGTCCCCAAAGATCCCAATTCTACAAGTTCAATTGTAAATTCAAAGTTAGGGCTTAATTACATTTCCATGGGTTCTTCTAAATTATGATTCAATTAGTTGTTTTCTACCTTCTAATGCACAAATTGAATTATTTACATGATTTTGAATTGAGTTCATAAACCCATGCATTATTAATGATTTCTCATTATGAACACATGATGAAGCTTATAACTATGAAATCTAAATATATGAAGATATGCATATTTTTATTAAATTGATGTATATGACTTGAGGATTCTATTAGATGAAAGTATCAATGAAATTTTGGAAGGCTTTCTCAAATAAATTCATAAGGTTTAATGATTTTCTCGCCTAAGTTGAATCAAGATTTAAGGAGCTATTCTAAATGAGTTTAGCTTGGATTGGTAGCTTAATTGTGCCTTTCCATGGATGATGAAATTCATATGCTCAATGAATATTCCATTGGATTTTACTAAGAACCGAGTGGATATTGAGATGGAGGCTCTCTCCTTAGTAGAGTCCATGTCTCTAGTAGAAATCTTCCTGTCCCTAACTATGTGCCCCTGTATGATGTCTTAGCTAGTGGATTAACGTAATCTAGAAGTTTATGTTCATTACCTTGGCAAGTAGGACATCTCTTTTTAATGTGGGATAGACACCGGATTCCATGTTTTTAGCTCCAATGGTCTATGTAGGTTAATGATAAACATCCCACAATAATGAACTAGGTTACTTTCGAGTATCTCATAAAGTGTTTTAATATGTGAAGCTTGCATTGACCATGATTATGAATTGTGTTTTCTAACATCTGATCTTATGATTTAGCTTGTTCATTGCATGTAATGAAGAGTCCTTTTAGCATGATTTCATATTGTTCATACATTTCTATCATACTTAGTAAACTCTATGTACTAATGCATATTTGTGCCTACATTGTTTCACTAATGAAGGGTCCGACGCTCCTACCTCACCTACTTTTGGCTTGTTGCTCTCCCTTGTCGATTAGAAGATTGGCGAGTTCTCATGTTTCAGGGACCAAGACACTTTTATAGATTTTCCTTATTTCAGTGTCACAACCTAGGGGTACATTCTAGACATAACATTGGATACAAGACCCCGATAGGCCTCATATAACCCACTTAGCTTTCATAGTCAAGATAATAAAAAATTGGTAAAATTTAAAACATTTTCAACAACATAAAAGTCTTTATAAATCGAAGTGGAAGTCATATACAATTGTCTCAAAACCATCTAATACAAAGATTCTTGGGACACAGCCCATACAACAATGTTCAAAACATAAAATCAAAAGAATATAAGGAAATGGTGGTCAAATCCTCGAATGCTATGAGGACTCGCCAATCTAAGTCATAAGCATAATCAATGCTCATATATATCATTTCAACATAAAGGAATACTTCATAAAGTAACCTCAAAGCATACTTAGCCAAGACATAGGTAATCCTCCACTAGTCTTACTCATCATAGAAGGCAACCTTAGCAATCGTCCAAGCTCATCACCTATCATTCTCATCTTTAGCTTATATTTTAAAGACATGGATAATCATCTCCTTGCCTTCCTGTATAGGCTAATGGGTAGTCGCCTCTTGCCTTACATAAAGGCTAATGGGTAGTCGCGTTTTGCGGTCATGGGTACTCGCCTCCATGCCCATCTTATGGGATCATAGGTATTCGCCTCCATGCCAAAGATCATATGACACGGGTATTCGCCTCCTGATCATTGTATAAGGAATCATAGGTATTCGCCTCCATGTCTTTTCATTATAAGACACGGGTATTCACCTCCACTTCTTTCAATATAAAGACACGAGTATTCTCCTCCATATCTTTCTATAAACAATCATGGATAATCACCTCTATGTCCAACTTTAGGGAATAAGGGTAGTCGCCTCTTACTCTCTTCTAAGGAATATGGGAAATCGCCTCATATCCTTCTCATCTAGAGGTCATGGGTATTCACCTCTAGCCTCATCTATTTCTTAGCATTTTAGTCTAGATTCATTTTAGGTGAGCAATCCTTTCAACCTAGAATCATTAAATGTGAGAAAGCCTTTCACATTCATACTTAAGCAATTCATTTGGGAACTATCCCTTCCACTACAATTACATAAATAATCAACAATTCATAACATAAGCTTTACTCTCAAAGCAACTCATACTATCATTATCATATATGTTTCAATATCAAAGAAATTCGAATCGCAAATCATCATATAGGCTTCAATCTCAAAGCACTTCTAATGTATCTCATCAATCCTATAAGAATACATCTAAACCCACAAATTCTCCTTTCATGGCATCAAACCCATTTACATCAATTTCAACCTAGAAACATGGGTTAAGCATGGGTACATGTAAATTCATCCTTAAAACATGTATTCCTATAAATTCAAGTATAAAAAATCATAACTTAATCAATTGGATCAACATTCATCAAGACCCACAACATTAGAAGAAAACTCTAACTCAAATCGGGGAATTTCTACATTTCAATTGGAGAATCTTAGGGGCTCCATGGATGAAAGGATTCCATGGATGAAAAGCCATCATACCTTGATATCAAAGCCCACAAATGATTGAGGATTGGATACTTGACCTTGATCCGAGCTCCAACTCTTTCTTCCTCTTTAAATTCCAGAGAGAGAAATATTTGAGAGGAAGAATTTGGGATTTCTTTTGGGTTTTGGAAATAATGACTTGAATGGGTGAGTTTTTGGGTTAAAATCACTTATATAGGGGTCCTAGGCTTGGGTAAAACGACATAGCATTAATTCCCTTAAAATCGGAAAAGACCCAAAAACCCCTGAACTAAAGTCTACTGAACCCACCTCACGATGGGCCTCACAAACCGTCAAGGGTCACACAGCCTGTAGTGGTTTCCGTGGTCCCTTGACCAGTGGCTTGGCTTTCCACCACTTACCCTCCAAAACCAACTCTCGACCACGGCCCTTCCCACGGCCCATGGTGGCCTCACGAGCCGTTTGGTGGCTCGTGGGAGGGTCTGTATTTAGGCAGACTCTAGGGAGAACACTGCCTAGCCTACATGACCCGTGGTCCCACCACAAGGAGTCATGATGGTCATGGGAGGTGAGGGCAGATTTTTTAGCTACTGCCTAAGGTCTACATGCACCACCACGACTCGTGGGGCCCTTCACAATCCGTGTGGCCTTCATGGAGGGTTCCAAGGCTCAAATCTCTAGCTCTTGGGCTAACACTTAGCCCCTAGTTTAGCCTACTAGATTCCGAGGTGTTACATTATCTCCCCCTCGGGAACATTCGTTCTCAAATGGAATTCTAGAAATCTCTTGAAAGTAAAGACTCAATACTAACATCCCATCATGCATGCAATCTCCTCTAAATGCACAAATCAGGGAAGAAACATCAACTCCAAGCTAAACATAGGCAGTGCACCATAAGGAAGGTAGGAACTAGACCTAGCAACCCAATATGCATGAAATTTCTAAATTTCTCATTTTCAAGGAGGGACTACCATCTCCAAGCTAAAAGCATGGTCAACACAATGTCATGGAGCCTATATGTAATCTATACTGAAAAGCATACATCCATGGATGAAATATCAACTCCAAGCTAAAGGCATGTTCAATAATTCATCTCATGAAATCTATAGGAACTTAATGCACTATCAACATGAGGAAAATCAATCATATAAACTCATTTTCTTTCAAAACACAAGTTTTTCATGAACATTCATAAAATAAGGAAATCATGGGAATATCTAAAACACATGACACCCAAAACAAGGAGTAAACCATGAGAAAATCATTACCTCAAGCTAGAGTATTAGTAGAAGGAAAAGGATGAGGATATCAGGACATCATATCGGCTTCGGCCTCCCAAGTAGCACCGTCAACTAAATGATTCCTCCATAATACTTTCACGGAAGCAACTTCCTTGTTTCTCAATTTCTTAACTTGCCAGTCCAAAATCTCAACCGAAACTCCCTCATAAGAATGATTTTCATCAACTCCCAAACCTTTAAAGGGAAATATAGATGTCGAATCTCCAACACACTTTTTCAGCATAGAGACATGGAAAACCGGATGCACGGATGCCAAATCCTTAGGCAAATCAATCTCATAAGCAACCTTACCAACATGTCTCAAAATTTGATATGAGCCTACATAACGGGGACTAAGCTTCCCTTTCTTCCCAAATCTCATTACACCCTTCATGGGTGAGATTTTCAAGTAAACCCAATCATGAACATCAAACTCAAGATCTCTTCTTCTAACATCGGCATAGGACTTTTGTCGACTTTGGGCTGTTCTCAACCTCTCTCTAATCAGTCGGACTTTCTCCATAGCCTCATAAACTAACTCGGGTCCTATCAAGGCAACCCTACTATAAAGTTCGTATTCAAATCTTCCCACTTTCCAGTAGGAATACTAATGTCTTGGGATAAATCTCCCCGTTTCAGACAAGACCTGTTCTCTCAAGTCATCCACATTCGGAACACACAAGCGACCTTGATATCTAAGTACACCATCTCCCCCTTGGGAGAAAGCCTCAATGGACTTTATAAGTACCGATCCTTTCTATTCTACTAAAGTCGGATTAAGACTTTGCTTAGCTTTCACATCCGTCACAAAAGACGATCCTGAACCATTTTAAACCATAACACCACCCTTGGTAGAGTCTACTAACTGAAGATATCAAGGCTTTGTCTAAACACCCTATTCATCAATCCATAAATGTCGCCGGAGCATTAGTCAAACCACACAACATCACCTAAAACTCATAATGACCATACTGGGTTCTAAAAGTCATTTTCAGAATGTCATCCTCTTTCACCCTCAATTGGTGATAACCCGACCTAAGGTCAATTCCAAAATCTATTTCCCATTTTGGAGAAATACCGGGTAAATCATCTGGGGAACACATCCGCATACTCACTAACAACAGGGACTGACTCATGAATAGGGGGTTCAGAATCCATATCCCTCACCCTAACTAGATGGTAGAAGCAACCCTTAGAGATCATCCTCCTAGCTTTAAGACAGGAGATAAACTGACTCTTAGGCATAGAATTTCCCCCCTTCCACTTTAGGATAGGTTCATTCGGGAACTAAAACTTGAGTACACGGGTTCTACAATCAATAGAAGCATAACAAGAGTGTTGCCCATCCATACCAAGGATAACATCAAAATCTAGCATGTCAAGCTCTACCAAATCAAAAAGAGTAACTCTATGGGATAAGGAGATGGGAAACTTTCTATAGACCCTATAAGCCAACATAGAATCACCAAAATGTGTAGAGACAGAAAAAAGATCTAACAACACATCATGAAACATATCAAATTTCATAGCCACAAATGGCTTCACAAAAGACAAGGTAGCAGCGGGATCAAGTAAAGCATATACATCAAGTTGAAAGACTTTCAACATACCGGTAACCATATCGGGAGAACCCTCTTGTTCACCGTGAGTCTGAAGTGAATAGAACCTATTTTTCTTGGGAGCATTAGTACCCGAACCACTAGGACCAGATGAAGGATATGGTTGAGCCCTACGACGACTATCTCCCTCATTCTTAGCAACTGAAGGACAATGCCTTATCTTGTGGTCCATCTTACCACAACCAAAGCAAGCATTGGAACCCGCTAGATATTCGCTCGAATGCTTTCTTCCACACTTACCACAATCTGGCACTAAAACCCCACTACCATCTCCTTGAGGCTTAGGGTTAGACACCCTATCTTGGTTGAACTTAGGAGCATTCGAGGAACCTTGCCCACAAAACCTTTGTCGATTTCTAGGACGACCATGTCCATCAGACCTAGCATAAGAGAAATTACCATCATAAGTTCTAGACCTCTTGTTCTCCCTAGATCTTTCCTTAAGTTTCTCCTCTTTAATCTGTTGGGAATGAGTCATAAGACGAGTAATATCCATTTCATGGACAAGCATAGCCGTACGACACTTTTTCACTACTAATTTGGACACACTCGAAACAAACTTGCTCATCCTTGCCCTAGAGTCGACAACTATAGAAGGAACATACTTGGATAATTGAGTGAACCTCAAAGGATATTCTTTCACACTCATATTTTTTTGTCGAAGATTAATGAACTCAAGAACTTTTGCCTCTCTCATCTTAAGAGGAAAGAACCTATCAAGAAAAAATGTCTTAAACCTTTCCCATTCTAGGGGACCCGCATCTACCGGTCTTGCTTGTTTCCACTAGTTGATCCAAATTTAAGCAACCTCCTTAAGTTGATAAGCGGCCAATTCCACCTTTTCTACCGAAGTCACTCCCATAATAGTCAAGATCACATAAATCTCATCAATGAACTCTTAAGGATCTTCCTCAACCGTAGAACCAAATAATTTCGGAGGATTCATCCTAGTGAAGTCCCTCACTCTAGATGCCGCCATACCCACATTTAGGTTCACGGGGTTCACAACTTCCCTATTGGCTTGGGCCGTCACGGCATGAGCCAACACATGAAAAGCAGTCCTAAACTCCACATTAGTCACTTGCTTGGCCAAAGGGTCAACTCGAGCTTGAGGAGCTTGAGCAGGAGCTTGATGACCAACATTTTCTCCCACGTTCCTTGTAGCATAAGCCCTTGGAGTAGTCATATCATGAAGATAATCAGATAAGGATTAGGAGAGAGACCTTATAGAGTTAAACTCTATCACACGACTTAGAGTAATGAATAAGTGAAGTTTCCTAAACATCTTGTAGCCTCTCATTCATAAATGTGGTGCACTTCACACTTATGACCAAGACTCGACTTGACGTGGTTTTGAGACATCCTAGAACCTTTCTAAACCTTGTACTCTAATTACCAAAGTTGTCACGACCGAGGGGTACACCCTAGACGTAACATGGCATGCAAGACCTCGACAGGCCTCATATAAGTCACTTAGCTTTCATAGTCAAGATAATAGAAAATCGGTAAAATTCAAAACATTTTCAACAACATCAAAGTCTTTATAAAATGAAGCAGAAGTCTTATACAATTGTCTCAAAACAATCTAATACAAAGTTTCTTGGGACACAACCTATATAACAATGTTCAAAACGTAAAATCAAAAGAACATAAGGAAATGGTGGTCAAATCCTCGAATGCTATGAGGACTTACCAATCTTCAAGTCTTGCCTCTACTAAGATCCTAGCCACGGAGATGAGAGTCGGGAATGCCGGACCCTACATTTGGATAAGAAATGTAGGCAAAAGTATGCGTTAGTACAAAAATGTACTAAATATGATAGCTTCCATAAACATCATCATAAACATAAGAGTTAGGCATTATAAGTCATAAGCATAATCAATGCATATATATATCATTTCAACATAAAAGAATACTTCATAAAGTAACCTCAAAGCATACTTAGCCAAGACATGGGTAATCCTCCACTAGTCTTACTCATCATAAAAAGCAACCTTAGCAATCATCCAAGCTCATCACGTATCATTCTCATCTTTAGCTTATCTTTTAAAGACATGGGGAATCACCTCCTTGCCATCCTATAAAGGCTAATGGGTAGTCACCTCTTGACTTACATAAAGGCTAATGGGTAGTCGCTTCTTACCTTACATATATGGTCATGGGTACTCGCCTCCATGTACATCTTATGGGATCTTAGGTATTTGCCTTTATGCCCAACATGATATGATACGGGTATACACCTCCATATCATTCTATAATGAATCATAGGTATTCACCTCCATGTCCTTTCATTATAATACATGGGTATTCGCCTCCACATCTTTCAATATAAAGACATGGGTATTCGCCTCCATATCTTTCTATAAGGATCATTGGTAATCGCATCCATGTCCAACTTTAGGGAATAAGGGTAGTCACCTCTTACTCTCTTCTAAGAAATATCGAAAATCACCTCATATCCTTCTCATCTAGAGGTCATGGGTATTAACCTCTAGCCTCATCTATTTCTTAGCATTTTCGTCTAGATTCATTTTAGGTGAGCAATTTTAAACCTAGAATCATTCAATGTGAGAAAGCCTTTCACATTCAAACTTAAGCAATTCATGTGGGAACTAGCCCTTCTACGACAATTACATCAAGAATCAACAATTCATAACATAGGCTTTACTCTTAAAGCAATTCATACTACCATCATCATATATGCTTCAATGTCAAAGAAATTCTAATCATAAATCATCATATAGGCTTCAATCTCAAAGAACTTCTAATATATCTCATCAATCCTATAAGAATACATCTAAACCCAGAAATTCTCCTTTCATGGCATCAAACCCATTTACATCAATCTCAACCTAGAAACATGGGTTAAGCATGGGTACATGTAAATTCATCCTAAAAATATGTATTCCTATCAATTCAATCATAAAAAATCATAACCCAATCAATTGGATCAACATTCATCAAGACCCACAATATTAGAAGAAAACCCTAACTCAAATTGCAGAATTTCTACTTTTCAATTGGGGAATCTTAGGGGCTCCATGGATGAAAAGACATTATACCTTGATATCAAAGCCAACAAATTCTTGAGAAATGAAGACTTGACCTTGATCCTAGCTCCAACTCTTTCTTCTTCTTCAAGTTCAAGAGAGAGAAATATTTGAGAGGAAGAACTTGGGATTTCTTTTGGGATTTGGAAATAATGACTTGAATGGGTGATTATTAGGGTTAAAATCACTTATATAGGTGTCCTAGGATTGGATAAAACGACATAACATTAATTCCCTTAAAGCTGAAAAATACCCAAAAACCCCTGAACTAAAGTCTACCGAACCCATCTCACGATGGGCTTCACGAGCCGTCAAGTGTCACACAGCCCGTAGTGTTGCTCGTGGTCCCTTGACCAGTGGCTTGTCTTGCCACACATACCCTCCAAAACCAAATCTTCACCACGACCCTTCCCACGGCCCGTGGTGGCCTTCACAAGTCGTTTGGTGGCTCATGGGAGGGTCTTCATTTAGGCAGACCCTAGGGAGCACACTTCCTAGCCTCCACGCCCCTCACCACGGCTTGTGGTCCCCACCATGAGGCATCATGGTGGTCGTGGGAGGTAAGGGAAGCTTTGTTAGCTACTACCTTAGGTCTACGGGCACCACCACGACTCGTGGTGCCCTTCACGATCCATGTGGCCTTCATGGAGTGTGCCAAGGCTCAAATCTCATACATTCATTTTTTAGACATTGTACCTGGTGTATGGGTTACGTCCCAACCACTTCTTTTGACGTATTTGTTGGCTTGTTGAAACAATGTTAGATTCTTCTTTTTCGAACTCTTTTATGATATGAGAATGCTCTTTTGAACTATATTTATGTTTATTATCTTGTATGATGTATTCTAAGCGGCTTGTGTAAGGCCTTTCGGGGTTCTATACACCATATTACGCCTAGGGTAAACTTTGGATTGTGACAAACTTGATATTCACAGCACAAGGTTTAGAAAGGTCCTAGGATGTCTCACAAGAAAAGTTGAGTAGAGTCTTGTTCAATAGTGTAAACAGCACCCCGCTTATGAATATGAGCCTATAAGATGTTTAGGAAATTCCACTTTGTTTATAATTTTAAAGTTGTGCGATAGAGTTTAACTCCATATGTCGCTCTCCTAATCTTTATCTGGTGCTTTTGACGATATGGCCCACCGAAGAGTATACGTTAGAAAGGATTCAAGTGAGAATATGGAATAAGAAGTTCCTCAAGTTCTGGCCGACCCTTTTGCTGAACAAGTGACTAATGCAGAGTTTCGAGCCACTTTTAATGGTTTGGCCTAAGCTATGACGGCTCAAGAAAATAGGGAGTTTGTGGTCTCCGTGAACCCAAATGTGTGTACAACAACAACTAAAGTGAGGGACTTTACTAGAATGAATCCCCCAGAGTTTCCTAGTTCCAAGGTGTGGGAAGATCCTCAAGAGTTCATTTATGAGGTGTATAAGTTTTTGATAATCATGGGAGTGACGCTGGAGGAAAAGGCAGAATCGGCCGCTTATCTACTTAAGGGGATTGCTCAAGTTTTTTTCAACCAATGGATGGAATAGAGAGTGGTTGATGTGGGTACTCTTAATTGGGAGAATTTTAAGGTTGCTTTTCTTGATAGATTCTTTCCCCTTGAGATGAGGGAGGCAAAAGTACTTGAGTTCGTTAACCTTTATTAAGGAAATATTAGTGTGAAAGAGTATGCTTTCAAATTCACACAATTGTCCAAATATGCCCCTACCATGGTTGCCAATTCTAGAGCATGGATGAGTAAGTTTGTTTCAGATATGTCTGAAATGGTGGTTAAGGAATATGGTACTTCCATGCACATGAAGAAAATGTATTTCCCAATTGATGACACATGCCCAACAAATTGAATAGGAGAAGTTTAATGAAAGGTCTTGGGAGTCCAAGAGGGCAAAGATTTGTGATGGTGACTTTTCACATTCGAGGTCCGATGGACATGGTTGTTCTAGATTTTGACAAAGGTTTTCCTGTCAAGGTTCCTCTAATACTCCAGTTCCGAAGTTAAACAAAGATAGGGTGTTTAACCCTATGCCTCATAGAGGAAATAGTGGTGGATCTTCTTTGTGTACTTGTGATAGGTGTTGAATAATGCATGATGGTAAATGCTTAGCCAATACGGATGGTTTCTTTAGTTGTGGTAAGAATGGTCACAACATGTGGGATTGTCCGTCACTTGCTACGAAATGGAGAGATTGTAGGCAAGCTCCGCCTAGTGGTTCGGGTTGAAATGCTCCAAAGCAAAACCAATTCTATGCACTACAAATCGACATGATCAAGAGGGTTCTTCCGATATGGTTACCGGTATGTTGAAAATCTTTCATCTTGATGTTTATGCTTTACTTGATCCTGGTGCTACTTTGTCTTTTTCTGACACCATATGTGGCTATGAGGTTTAATGTTTCTCTGCATGTGTTAGTAGACCTTTTTTCTATCTCTACTCCTAATGGTGAATCTATTGTGGCTAGGAGAATATATAGAAAGTGTCTCGTCTCTTTATCCCATAAAGTCACTTATATTGATCTTGTAGAGATTGATATGTTGGATTTCTATGTTATTCTTGGTATGGATTGGCTCTATTTGCAAAGTTTAGTAAATGTGAGTTTTTATTGAGATCTGTGGCTTTTCATGGTCATATTGTTTTCGATAAGGGAATTGAGGTTGATTCTTAGAAGACAGAAGGGGTTAAGAATTAGCCTAGACCTCTATCCCCTTCGTATATTCAAAGTTTCTTGGGCTTGGCCGGATATTATAGAATGTTTGTTGAAGTTTTTTCTTTGATTGCCTCTCCATTGAATAAATTGACCCAAAATAAGGTTAAGTTATTATGGTCTGAAGTGTCTGAGAAGAGTTTTCAAGAACTGAAAGATAGGTTTACCTCTACTCCGGTGTTGACTTTACTGGAAGGCTCCAATGGGTTTGTTGTTTATTGTGATGCTTCAAGGATTGGATTAGGATGTGTTCTTATGCAAAATGAGAAATTTATTGTCTATGCCTCAAGGAAACTTAAGATTCTTGAAAATAACTATCCTACCCATGGTTTGGAACTAGCGGCGCTTGTATTTGCTTTAAAGATTTGGAGGCATTATTTATATGGTGTCCATGTTAATGTCTTACCGAACACAAAATTTTACAATACTTATTCAAGAAAAAGGATCTAAATCTTCATTAATGTAGATGGATAGAACTCTTGAAGGACTATGACATAAGTTCCTTTATCATCTTGGCAAAGCCAATGTGGCGGCCGATGCCTTAAGTCGTTTGTCGATGAGTAGTGTTACACATGTTGAAGATGATAAAAAAATTGGTTCGTGATGTTCATAGACTAGCTCGGTTTGGTATTCGTTTGGTAGATTCTGATCAGGGATGATTTGTTGTTCAAAATGGTTCGGCATCGTATTTTGTGTCGGATGTGAAAGCTAAGCAAAGTCTTGATCTGATTTTAGTATATTTGAAGGAAGCGGTAATTAAAAGTTCCGTTGAGGCTTTCTCCTGAAAGGGAGATGGTGTGCTTCGATATCAAGGTCGTTTGTGTGTTCCCAATGTTGATGAATTGACGGAGCAAATTTTATCAAAATCCCATAGTTCTCAGTATTCAATTCACCCGAGAGCCCCCAAGATGTATCATGACTTGCGAGAGGTCTATTAGTTGAATTGGATGAAGAAGGATATTGCAAAAATTCTCGCTAAGTGTCCTAATTATCAACAAGTGAAAGTTGAACATCAAAAGTCAGGAGGTTTGTCCCAAGATATTGCTATTCCTATTAAGAAGTGGGAACATCAAGGCTTATCTCAAAATACGAAAGACTGGCCATCAAAATACATATAGAGTCAGGCAGGTCTAGAATATCATGTGCTCACCCTCACCTCTGAAGCTAAAGTTGCGCCAGGGTCGAATCTCAGTGTTGATAACTGGTGCTCGAACCTGCACCACAAAACAGATGTAGAGTATAGTATGAGTACCAATGCAATAGGTACTTACTAGGCATCATAGGCAGATGGGCAAGAAAAGTAAAGGTAATATTAAATGCTAGAATCTAAACACAACAAAGGTCAACAAATGGAAAGCTAAAAAGAATGAACATGAGTGTACTAGAGAACTATAAAAAAGTAGTACAACTAACTAAATATACTATACCCCATAAGCCTAGAAAGTACATTCGTGCACAATTTTAATTAAAAACCTTAACGGACCCCTATAAGCCTCAAGGGTACAAAGAATAGCTATAACAACCAAGAACAGTTCACCCTGAGGCCAGAGCTGGAGGGTGTGTTGCTTGGACCACGAATTGTGAATAATTCTCCCAAAAGAACTGCAGAGGACATAGCTCAGACCTCAAACCGTTGATAGGACCCCAAGTAACCCAGAGCAAGTCGATAGGTATTAAATCTGTAAAGGATAATAAGCGCAAATCACAGACTACGGCTGAAGATCAGATGTCCAGATATTGAATCTTTGACTAATAGAAGTCAAATCCATAGAGGATAATGAGTCTCAATCACGAACTACATCTGAATATCTAATGTCAAGACCTTGAATCCTTGACTAATATAAATTAACTACATAGAGTCTATTCACCTATGGAGTCATAGGGTCCCAATTATCCCAATTCTACAAGTTCAATTCTCAATTAAAAATCAGGGTTTTTTACATAGGTTCTTCTCAATTATGATTCAATTAGTTGTTCTCTACCTCTTATGCATGAATTAAAGTATTTACATGATTTTGAGTTGAATTCATATGAACCCATGCATCATCAATGATTTTTTACTATGAACATATGATGAAGCTTATGAACTTTGAAATATGAATATATGAAGCTATGCATGTTTTTATGAAATTGATGTATTTACTGAAGGATCCTTTTAGATGAAAGTATCAGTAAAATTGTGAAAGATTTTCTCACATAAGGATTCATAAGGTTGAAAGGCTTTCTCAGCTAAGTTGAATCAAGATTTAAGGAGCTGTTCTAAATGAGTTTAGCTTGGATTGGTATCTTAATTGTGCCTTTCCATGGATGACGAAATGAATATGATTAATGTCTATTCCGTGTGGTTTTTCTTTGCACCTAGAGGATATTGAGATGGAGGCTCTTCTGTTAGTAGAGGCCGGGTCTCTAGTAGAAATCTCTGTGTCCCTAACTACGTGCCCTCGTAGGATGTCTTAGCTAGTTGATCCACATAAGCTAGAAGTTTATGGTCCTTACCATGGAAATTAGGACATCTCTTTTTGGTGTGGGATAGACACCGGATTCCATATTTTAGCTCACATTGTCTAGGTCGGTTAATGGTAAACATCCCACAATAATGAACGAGGTTACTTTCCAGTATCTCACAAAGTGTTTCAATATGTTAATCTTGCATTGACCATGATTATAAATTGTGTTTTCTAACATCTAATCTTATTCTTTAGCTTGGTCATTGAATTTCATGAAAAGTACTTTTAGCATGATTTGATATCGTTTATGCATTATTATCATACTTAGTAAATTTCATGTACTAATGCATACTTGTGCCTGCATTGTTTCACTAATGTAGGGTCCGATGCTCTTACCTAGTATACTTGTGGATAGTTGATCTCCCTTGTCGATTTGAAGATTGATGAGTCGTCATGTTCCGAGGACCAAGACACTTTTATAGATTTTCTTTACTTCGATTTTAAGACATTGTACGTGGGTGTATGGGTTACATCCCAACCACTTTTTTTTATGTCTTAGATGGCTTGTTGAGACTATGTTAGACTTCTACTTTGTCAAACTCTTTTATGATATGAGAATGCTCAATTTTCTTTATTTCTATTATCTTGTATGATGTATGCTAAGTATCTTGTGTAGGGCCTTTTGGGGTTCTATACTCCATGTTACGCCTAAGGTATACTTTGGCTTATGTCAATTCCTCCCTACCGTATGGCTCCGGTTGAACTAAAATAGTTAAAGGATCAGTTGAAAGATTTGTTGAATAAGAATTTCATTACACCGAGTATCTCACCATGGGGTGCTCTGGTGTTGTTTGTTCAAAATAAGGATGGTTCACTTCGTATGTGTATTGACTAGTCTAACAACAACAACGACAACAACAACACAACAACAACATACCAGTGAGGTCTCTATAAGATGGTGTGTATGCAAACCTTTAACCCCTACCTTGTGCTGATAGAGGATCATGTTTCCAAACACACCCTTGACTCTAGTATAGCATATCAATGCAATTAAACACGTTTAATAGAAACACAACATCAAATTCTCCATAAAAAATAGTACAAAGAAAAAGATTTTGAAGATAAAAATTGAAAATTGAATTACCTAATTCAAGTAGGAAGAATTTGTAGTGTAAAAAGGCCATTGCTGTTAATTGTCGGCAACTTAGAGTAAATCAAAAAATTGATTGCTACTACCTCTCATGTATATAGAGGTAAAATATGGTAAGTGGGAATTTTGGGAAACCGAGCATTTACATATAAGGCTAGAATTAGAAAGTTTTTAATCAAGTATTGAATGAGTGGTGTACTCTCAATGCATTTCGAAGAGTTGAGATGGGATCATAATTCAATTATGATGTTTAAATGTGGTAGTATATCATAATAAATTTCATTTTATTGGTGTTTTATGTCTTGAATTTACAAGATTTCAGTCTTACTTAATAGAAGTTATATTTTTTCAGACCTAAACCCTTATTTTACTAGTACGTACAATTGTTTCAATATCATATTTAATTTATTGGTATTTTAGGTCTTGAAATCAAAGTTGTTAAGATGCTTAAACCCTAATTCTGTAGAAGTTACAATTTTTCAAAATATAATCCTATTCTATTAGTACGTACATTCTTTCAAGACTGTGAGATCCCATATTTGTTTTTTTTTCTTGCATAATATATGTTGCACAGTGTGGTTATATGAGGTGTATGTCACTTGGTATAGTACATTGGAGAATAATATTGCAAATGGGTAGTAATATTAAGGTTCTAAACTAAAGTTTAAGGTCAAAGGAATGCCTTAAACAAAGGTTTGAGGTTAAAGAAATGGCTCGTGTAGCACCTTGCCCGATCAAAAGGTTAAAATTTACCCGTACCTTTTGGATAAGCCTATGAGTTTCTAATATGATACGAATAATGTGTCATGAGGTATTATAATAGAACAATGGTTGTATGTTATGTTGTGAAGTCATGGAAGTTGCGAAATAAAGGTCGGCAAAAGTTTTCATAAGTTCTCTAATAAAATTTCTGAACTTTGGGTCAAATATCTCCGTTTTTTTCTCCCAATACATAAGGAGTTAGATGGCAAACAACCTATTAAATTGAAATTCTACGAGTCTACTTTTCAATTCACAAAACCTTCCACCAGACTCACTTTAGAGTAAGGAGTTATGAGTGTTTTACCGTGGGCTGTCTGGCCAAAAACCGGGTCGGGGAAAAAATATTTTTGGTCGGAATTTCAATGTTTTAAGCCATAAAACATTTATTTTCAGTTAATAAGAAGAGAGAAAGCTTAAGAGAGGGTTCCAATGGAGTTCTTGAGTGATTAATGTGCACTTTTAGCGATTTCTACCTTTAAAGTTTTCCCCCGTGCCTAGAAACACTATCACTACGCATGGCAATCGTTTTCCGCTTCTATTAGCTGCCTTTAGAGCTTGTTTTGGAAGATAGATCTTGGTTTGGTGATTTGAAGAGTCCCAGATTTGGAGTCATTTAAGGCTTTGTTTTGGTACATTTAGTGTCCTCAAATGCCTAATTTATGCTATAAACTGATGTTAATGCCTTGATTTTTAGGTATATGGATTGAGGAGCAAAGCAGGACACTAACAAGCAAAAAGAAACAAAACAAGCTGAGGAAATGAAGAAGAGCGAGCCTGAAGATCGCCAAGAGTACTTGACGTGTCACCGAGTGGCTAATCTCACCGCCTAAATTTCCAGTGTGCCAAGCCCTGAAGGAAGAAACCAAGTCGGTGATGAAAAGGAGCAGTCGGCAACGAAAAGGAGCAGTCGGCAAGACGCCGAGTAGTTCTGCGATGCAAAGAGAGATCGCCCAAAGTTACAGGACTTGAGGATGTTGAGTGCCAAGATAAAAAGGTGATGGAAGAGATCAAAGGGCGGCTCACTGAGTGGTTTGGTGAGCCCGACTGACTCCGCCAAACGGTCCTTCGTGGCTTTTCATTGACTATAAATTAATCTTAAACAATTAATTTAGTATCGAATTTTATAGACTTTGAGAATCCAATTTAGTCTAGAACAGTTTTCTCTTGAGTTTCTTAGTAGACTTGAAGGTTTTGAGACTCAATTTGGATATTTTGCAAGTGGGTTTTGAATTTTCTTCGAATTGGAGCATTGTAAAGTTTAAATTCCTCTTACCCAGTTCATGGCTAATCGATGTGATAACGGTTTTTTATCTTTTTATGATGTTCAGCTAAAACACAATTCTTGGGGTGTGATCACGTGATTATGGGTTGAATTAATGTATGAGTATTGTTAATTACTAGTTTAAATGCTATATTGAAGGGGGTTTAATTATTAATTGTGGTTTAATTTATGAATTATAGTTGTAAATGCAGTTTTATTTTAGTGTTCTTAGCTAGCTCGAGAGAGAGGTTTTGGAACTAAGATTATTGATTAATGATTTGTATGTATTGGATTGGTTTGGGTTCAGATCGAGAGAGTGAATCGTAAATCCAGTCCTACCCTTCTTGGTCGATAGAGAAGATGCATTAAGGTTATGGGCTTTTCTTAATTGCTATGCTTGTTGATGTTCGAGAGAAATCAGTTAAAGTGGAATAGTTGTTTGAGAGAAAACTATTTCAATTACAGTCTAGCCTATCCACTAATATTTAGCTAATTTCTAGTAGTTTCAATTACTCATATATCAAATTTGCCAATAATCGATGACATCCTGAGAATTCTCCTCCTTATTGTTATCTCTTTACTATTTGACCACGTTGTAGTTGATAATTGCAAACCAAAACCCCCCATTTGACATTCGTATCACACCTTTTATTTGTTTTTTGTCTTTTTCGATAATTTCTATTTCTATGACTGATTAGACCACATTCGTACTTCTTGTTTGAATTTGAACATGTATGTGGGATTCGACCCCAACTCATTTGTTGGGTTTTATACTGCTTAACGATCGTTTACACCTAGAATTAGATGAGGTGTGCTTGAAATGTTAATCAAAATGGTGCCGCTGCCGGGGAGTGGTATTGTTTAAAATTCTTTTATTGAAGTTGAATTGTGATTTTTTTGGCTATAGTTGAATCAAATTATTTTAGTTTTTGGTTTTGTGTTGTTTGTGTTGAACAGAGGAGGAGATGAGTGTCAATGGAAGTAATGGTAGCCAAGTGGGCCACCAAGACGACATTGGGAACCTCAATGACCCAAACCAAGTGGGTGGTGTTGGTGCCATTCGTTTAACTCCAGTTGAAGGAAACACTATTTTTCACATAACAAGCACAATGTTTCAGCTCCTCCAATTGAAAGGACTATTGGGGGGCTAGATCATGAGGATCCCAATGAGCATATAAGGAACTTTGTGGATGTTTGTGGGCCGTTGTCATTTAAGAACATATCGCAAGAATTGATTCGTCTCAGGTTGTTCCCGTTCTCTTTGATAGGTGAAGCGACTAAATGGTTGGCTGAGTTGCCAAGGGACTCTATCACCTCTTGGGATGAGCTGACCACATCATTTCAAGTGAGATTATTTCCCCCATCATATATGATGACTCTAAGGGATGGTATTCAAGGGTTCAAACACTTGGAAGGCGAGCCAATCCATGAGACATGGCTGAGATTTAAGAAGTTGGTGGTTCAGTGCCCAACTCATGGACTTCTAGATAATGTGCTACTGCAATATTTCTATAGAAGCCTTGATTCGGTAAGCAAACGGGTGGCTGACCAACTTTCTCTAGGTGGTATAATGCAACAGCCCTACCCAATAGCTTGCCAACTCCTTGATTGCATGACCAAGATCAACAGGGCATGGTACACTCGAGAAGACCAAATCTCTCCTCTCACTTATAAATTGACAAAAGAACAGATCGAAAAAGATCAAGAGAGGGACCAGAACATGGCTAAAATGATGACACAGCTTGATATCTTGGGTAAGAACGTCATGGGTGTTGGTTCAAAGAGTGTTAATGTTGTGGGTGTTGGTGGAGTGAACCCCGATGATGTAAGGTTTGAAGCGCTGTACAATAAGGAAGTAAACTTCCTAGCCAACCAAGGAGGAGGTTATCGTGCTAACTACCCAAGGCCGGGTGGAATAGAGATGAGGGCTGGAGAGACCGTGATAGAGAATGGCGTGATCGTAATACCATTTGGAAGGATAGAGAGGGAGAGAAGGATAGGTATGTTCCTCCCCATGAGCTTCAAAAGACCAAAGATTCTGAGGGTGGCCTGACTGAAGATATGCTCTCACGCATTCTCACCAAAGTTGAAGGGTCCGACAAAGTGTTGAAAAAGATGAAAGAGGATGTTTCGACTCTCAACCAGAAGATGACCTCTCACTCTGTCTCTAATAAGCAGCTGGAGACCCAAATGGGTCAAATTTCTTCGCATTTGAATCCAAGTCAAGAAGGGGGGTTGCCTAGTGATACAATGGCAAACCACAAAAATGAAACTTGATTTGGTATCCTCGTAGTGCCACGACGTTAACTAAGGCGCTTCTTGGGAGGCAACCCAAGTTTTTAATACTTTAAGTTTGATATTGAATAATAGGTGTTAATTGTGCAGGTTGAAAAGTGGAGTGTGTTTGACAATGTGTAGTTTGGCGAGCCAAAGAGTCCAGTTGGCGACTCGCTGAAGAGGTTGGCGAGCCCGACTTGGACCATCGTTGGAACCACAAAACAAGAGGTGGAGGTCTATAAAACTCGGCGGGCCAATTAATTAATCGGTGACTCACCGAACAGGTCGGCAAGCCTGATTTTGTCCGCCGTTTGGACCCCCAAGATAACAGGTAGTCCTATAAAACTCAGCGAGGTAATTTATCGCTCGGCGCATCGCCGAGTGGTTCGGCGTGGATGACTTACACCACAGAAAAGTGCCGCGAACTGAAAGGTTTTAAAAGGTCATGCAAGCTCTCAACATGTCCTCTAAGGTCTGAATGGTACGTTCTGCCTGACCATCCGTCTATGGATGAAATGCTATACAGAGATTTACCTGAGTACCAAGACCTTTCTGAAATGATTTCCAGAACTGAGAGGTAAACTAAGGACCTCTATCTGAGATGATAGACAAGGGCACCCCATGAAACCTTACTATCTCATTGATGTAGAGTTTGGCGTAGTCCTCCACTGAATCTGTTGTCTTGACAACCAAGAAGTGAGCGGACTTAGTAACTCTGTCAACTATCACCCAAATGGAGTCATGTTGTCTGCTAGTACGAGGTAAACCAGTAATGAAGTCTATATTTATCACTTCCCACTTCCACGTAGGGATGTTAATCTCTTGAGTCATACCTCCTGGTTTCTGATGTTCTACCTTAACTTGTTGGCAATTAGGACACTTAGCCACAAAATCTGTCATGTCCCTCATCAAGTCGTTCCACCAAAAGACTTCCCGTAGATCACGGTACATCTTAGTGGCACCTGGATGAATGGAATACCTGGGGTTATGAACTTCTGTAAGAATCTGCTGCCATAATTTAGCCACATTAGAAACACATAAGAGACCCTGATAACAAAGCACACCGTCTCCCCTTGGGAGAAAACCTGAACTTTCTGCTGATGGACTGCACTTTTCAACTGAAGTAACACATGATCACTATCCTATTTTTTCTGAACGTCTGCTACCAATGAAGATTCTGATCCATTCTGAACTATCACACCGCCATCTGACATGTCCGTAAGACCAACTACTAAGAGAGAAATCCGGTGAATATCTTTTGCTAATTCCTTTCTTTCTTCCTCAACATGTGCTACACTACCCATAGACAGTCTGCTGAGAGCATCAACCACCACATTAGCCTTACCAGGATGGTAAAGTACATTCGTAACATGGTCCTTTAAAAATTTAAGGCATCTCCTTTGATGAAGATTCAACTCTTTCTAGGTAAACACTTACTGAAGGCTCTTATGATATATGAATACATCTACGTGAACACCATATAAGTAATGTCTCCAAATCTCTAGGGAAAATACTACAGCTGCAAGCTCGAGGTCATGAGTCGGGTAATTATTCTCATGGACCTTAAGTTGTCTAGAAGCATAAGCTATGACCTTACCTCACTGCATCAATACACAACCTAGGCCGACCCTGGATGCATCACAAGAAAATACATAACTGTCTAAACCATCTGGTAGAGTCAAGACTAGAGCTGTAGTCAACTTAGTTTTCAGTTCTGAGAAACTTTTCTCTCACTCATCTGACCACTGAAATTTTACCTTCATCTGGGTCAACTTAGTCAATGGGGAATCTATTGATGAAAATCATTCAACAACCTCCTGTAATAACCGACCAAACCCAAGAAACTTCTATTATCTGTTGGAGAGGTGGGTCTGGGCCATTGCTTCACTGCCTTAATTTTCTGAGAATCCACTCGGATTCCATCGCTAGATACCACATGACCAAGGAAAGTGACTGACTGTTACCAAAATTTGCATTTGTTGAACTTAGCGAATAACTGGCGATCTTTGAGAGTTTGCAGAACAACTCTCAGATGTGTCGCATGCTCTTCCTGGCTTCGAAAATAAATGAGGATATAATCAATAAATAAGATGACGAAGAAGTCCAAATAATCTTTGAACACCCTGTTCATTAAATCTATGAAAGCTGCAGGAGCATTTGTTAGTCCAAAAGACATAACTACAAATTCATAATGATCATACCGAGTTCTGAAAGCTGTCTTTGGAATTTCACTATCTCTGACTCTGAGCTGATGATAGTCGGATCTGAGGTCTATCTTAGAAAGTAACTAGCAGCCCGAAGTTGGTCGAACAAGTCATCAATCCTGGGGATGGGATCCTTATTATTGATTGTGACTTTTTTCAACTGTCGATAGTCAATGCACATTCTGAGAGAACCATCTTTATTTTTCACGAACAATACTGGAGAACCCCATGGAGAGATACTAGGTCTGATAAAGCCACTATCTAGAAGGTCTTTTAACTGTTGCTTCAATTCCTTAAGCTCGGCTGGAGCCATTTTGTAAAGAGGAATCAAAATGGGCTGGGTATCTGGAAGGAGATATATTCTGAAGTCGATTTCCCTTTCGGGAGGAACTCTGGGAAAATCTTCTGGGAACACTTCTAGAAACTCATTTACTACCAGGACTAACTAAAGAATTGGGGTTTCAGAGTATGAATCCTTAACCCAAAAAAGATGAAACACATACCCTTTGGAAATCATTTTTCTGGCCTTAAGGTAATAGATGAATCGACCCATATGCACCGAGCTACTACCCTTCCACTCTAAGACTAGCTCGTTTGGAAATTTAAACCGAACGATTCTAGTTCTACAATCGAATGTGGCATAATAGGAATGTAACCAATCCATGCCTAGAATGATATCAAAATTTACCATTTCTAACTCTACAAGATCTGATGAGGTGACTTTCTTGAAACTGTTACAGGGCAATTTCTGTATACCCGTCGAGCTATAACTGGGTCACCAACTGGAGTAGAGACTAAAAAGGGTTCTGGGAGAGTTTCAGGACTGACACTGAAGTTGACTGCTATAGATGGAGTTACAAAAGACAATGTCCCCCCTGGATCTAACAATGCATAAACATCTAAATGAAAGACTCGTAACGTACCAGTTACCACATCAGGAGAATCTTCCTGGTCCTGGCGAGCCTGGAGAGCATACAACTTGTTCTGGTGTTGGCCGCCACCTGTACCAGATGAAGCACCCTACTGAGTTGGGTGACCTGCTGGTGCTGTTGGAGCTGTAGACTGAGCCCTATTGTTGGTACCTCTTTACCCCTTCCTGGCAGAAGGGCAATCCTTCAACCTATGACTAGACTAATCACACCCAAAGCATCCTTCCTTGCCTGCAAGACACTCACCTGGATGGTTCTTACCTCACTTTGGACAAGTTGGGAATGTCCTGTTACCTGAATTACTCCCCGGAGACATAGAGCCTGATGCCCTACCTTTCTGATCCTGTCGAAGCCTAGGGGATGGACCACTAGCTGATTAAGGTGCTGGGGATGTAGACCTCTGCTAAAATTGCGAGTGATTTCCACCACCCGATTTCTGCTGAGACTCTTCATAATCCCCTGTCCTAGTCTTCTTGTTGTCCTTAGCCATTTCCCTAAGCTTATCTCCTTCAACCTATTGATCATGAGTCATAAGCCTAGAGATATTCATATCCTCTAACAGCAAAGCATTCCTGCACTCTGTCTTCACCAAGTCGGATACCCCAAATTAAAACTTACTCATTTTTCCCCTGGATCGGCTACCATGTGTGGAGCATACTAGGAGAGCTAGGTGAACTTATGTCCCTATTCTTGGACTGACATGGTACCCTAATTCAAATTCATAAATTCTTGTGCCTCAGCTTCTCTCAACTCTGTTGGCAAGAACGTGTCCAGAAAGCTCCAGTAAAACAATCCCAAATCACAGGAGTTGCATCCGCACCCCTATTTTCTTTGCACTGAGTGAACCAAATGTTAGCTACATCCTTAAGCTGGTAGGATGCCAACTCCACCCTATCATAACCAGTCACTTGCATCACTCCAAATATTTTCTTAACCTCATCAATGAAGTTGTGTGGGTCCTCACCAACCTACGACCCTAGAAACTCAGGCGGATTCATCTGAATGAAATCTCAAACCCTAGCTGCAGCTGATCCAACATTATTGTTAGTAGGAACTGGACCTTCTTATTATTATGATTGGCCACACTCTAAGCCAAAAGTTGGATTGTATTCTGGAATTCTGCATTCGTAATATCATGGTTCGGGACTGGAGGAAACTGCGTTAGCATTGCGTGAATTAACATTCTGAGCGTTCGCTCTACGAGGAGGCATGATCTGAAATGCATAATGATGAATTAGAAAAGAGAAGTTGAATCATACCCACGCACAATAAGAATAACAAAGAAAGTGATGTTTTTCTTAAAACACTTCGCAGCCTCCCTTTCATAAATGTGGTACACTTCACAGTTATGAAAGAGACTCTACTTAGTGTGGCTTTCAGACATCCTAGGACTCTTGAACCTAGCTCTGATACCATATTTGTCACGACCCGAGACTACCCCCTTGACGTAACACGAGACCTAGGATCACGAGTGACCCTAAGCTAACCCTGTGTCTGGCATATCATAAGCATACTGAAAATAACTAAGTAAAACATGAACTATGCGGAAGCTAAAAATAGTGGTAACTGAAAGTGGGAAATACCCAACTAGTCTGAATATATTAAATGTATTAAAAGTTTAATAACAACTGAAAGATCAAACTCAAAAGTCAAGTTGATTCTAATACTATGTCCGGAAAGCCTCTAGATGAGTTGAGTTGCTGGGACATGCCCCCCAGCTAACTCTAAGAAAATTGAAACTGAAATGCAAAGACTCAAATTAAAGAATGTCTATTGTCCTCGAAGTATAAGGATTCACCACTGAAGTTGCTGAATGCGGATCGAGGATCAATCTAAGCGTGGTCTGAATGCTAAGTACCTGAACCTACATTATAAGAGGATGTAGCACAGAGAATGCGTCAGTCCTTGGAATGTACTGAGCATGCAAGATATAGATACTAAGCTGTACAAATATATATAAGCTGAAATAAGGCATACTGAGCAGTATTGTAAATACTGAACATAACTGAAAAAGCTAAACTGAATGCAATGACCAAGTACTAATCATGAAAATAAGATGCTGAGCTGAATACTGAAGTACAACTGAAAACCTGGTCAATGTACTAAGAGTCTGAGTATGGGAACTACTATTAACCGACATAAAACCAAGTGAGCTAAACGTGGAGTCCGATGTATATGCCCCATTGATAGGACCCAATATACCTTGCCAGGGGTATAAAGGCATGAATGGCGTGATCACTAAATCGGATGCCCGCTGAGAGGACTTATATCCTATGGGGGCACGTAATTCTTGGACTATGAGGGTACGCTGAACCCTAGTCAAACTCGGTAGTAAGTCTACTCCCAACTGAATATGTAAATGATACTTTATGACTGAAAAATTGAATAGATCAAAATACTGACATGCTAACTAAGAATGCAAACATTTATATACTGACAATAAGACATTCGAAAACTGAAGCATGATTATCTATTTAACTGACCTAGCAAGTGCAATTCATGAACTAGGTGAATCTACACAAACTAGGGTTCTGACTTTAATACTAGAAATTAAGTAACGATTCTAAGAAAACATGACATTATGATTATAAATACTATACCAACAGCTAAATCACAACAATTATCCAAGGATTTAGAAACCCTAGGTCTAAACAAGATATGGAGCATCAAGAATCTGACTGAATTCTAGGGACCCAGTGGATGAAAGGGATCCACTAGTTAAATCCCACATACCTGGTGACGAAATTCACAGAGAAATCTTTTGGATTTCGGGGCTGAACTGAAGAAGATCTTCTACTTATTCCTGAGGGATTGGTCGACTCTTTCTCATCTTTTACTTATGTTTTGTGAATTTTAGAGAATAAATGATTTGCGGTAAGTTCTGACTAGTTTACTAGGCTAAAACTGAGTAAAGCGACGTAGTTTAAATGTCCAATGCATAGGGAAAAGACCAAAACGAAGCCAACTTAAAATCTGACAAGGGCCTTCCACGGACCCAATGACGGACCGGCAAAGGGTGCACGACCCGTCAAGTGGGTCGTGGTTCTTGGTCAGTGACTACTGGTTCTGGAGAGGTCCAACCACAAGCCCTACCACCGCCCGTTTGAATGACCACGGACCGTGAAGGCCACCGTGGTTCTCCACTTGGGCTGGGGGTCTGCTCTGCTGGCTTAGGTCCACAGAATCCACCATGGTCTGTCATCAAGACCACGGTCCGTGGAGGGCTCTGTGATCTGATGCTTGAGCCCTGGGTGGTTCTGTACTTCCTCTACGAGCCTTCCCATGGCTCGTGAGGTTGTCAACGACACGTGAAGGGCTCTGTGGTCCACCACTGCTGGGAGGGTGTGAACCACGATGAGGGTGACAGACCGTGGTCCTGATCACGGTCCGTGAAGCCCTCCGTGGTTTGCCTGTTTCTGTTGTTTTCTGCTGTAAAGTCCAAGTCTGATTTCTGAGGTGTTACAAAAGTATTCTCATCATCTATCACTTCGAAGAATTTTCATTTTTCTAGTTTTTTTTCCACAACAGACTTTTATTCCTTAAACTTTAAAATGCTTGTGTTCTAAGGAAATAAACATGTGTAAATCTAGAAAAATCATTGATAAAAGTAATGAATTATGTTATGCCTCCTCTAGTTAATTCTCCATTTAATTCACATAAGTTAGAATGCACTAAATGTAAAATTTATGTAAATTTTTTAACCTTTAAGAAAATGTTTCTTAGTCATTTTTTCTTGTATACGTATTACACACTTTCCTCCATGTTTAGATTTATAGTAATCTAACCACTTTTGGACATATAATTTAAAAAAAGAAAATTTAAATGTCCTAATATAGCATGCCATAAATAAGAATCAGTCATAACGATCACACTGATATCCTTTTCCGACAAGCAGACCACTCTTTGACACAATTACATGATCAGACTCAAGTACAACCTTAAATACTCTCTTAGAAAGTAAACTGGCAGAAAATCATGCGAATCCAACATAGGTTAATGTGCCTTCCTCAATGTTCCTAGCGGTATCAGAAGCTTCTTCGATTGGGATTGTGCCATAACGTTTGGAGAGGATGGAGCAGTTCAACTGAAAGTGAAACAGAAAGAACATGGCATGGATTCTTGGAGGCTAAAAGCTAGCACAAAAAGGGCACTACTTTTTACATTTGTGGTGTTTTTCCAAAATAAAAATAAAAATTGTGCTTTTGAACAAAAACACAAATTATTTTCTCCAAAAGTACTTTTTAAAAATTTTTATTGACAAAAGTTGTTCTACATCATAATAATATCCATTTCCTTACCGTTGAGGTAGAGAGATTTTTTCCGATAGACCCTTGGCTTAAAAAAATCTAATACACTAGAATAGCTACAGGAAAATGTTAAATTCATAGAATTTAACTCATCGAACAATAACAACACAACAACAACATACCCAATGAGGTCCTAAGAGGGTGTTATGTATGCAAACCTTTAACCCCTACCATGTGCAGATAGAGGATCCTGTTTTCAAACACAGCCTTGCCTCAAGTGAAGCATATCAAAGAAATTAAACACGTCTAGTAGAAACATGTTGGAATAATTCAAAAATGGAGTAGGAATTCTTTGTTGTTTAGGATTTTTTATTTATGGTATTTACTTATTTATGTTTAATTAGGACTTGTTAGTTAAAGAGGATCTTAGTCCTAGTTTAATCTGGTTTCTTACTATTATAAATAGGAATGTTGCTAGTTAGTTTTTGATATATAGAAACATACAGAAATTACAAAACAACACAGAAATATACATAATAGATAGAACATGAAGTAAGATTCAAGAACTTTTAAGTTTATCAATAAAATATTCTCCTTCAAATAGGTTTCAGAGTTCTATGATCCAGGTAGAAGATCTTAGAGTTTCTGCAATCGGCGGGCGGCTATGACCCATATATGTTGTTTTCTGGCCAATGATTATGTCGACAAACACCAAGCGAATTATATATGCATAAAAAACATAATAGGAGAAAAAAACTTCTCAAAATAATATTGATTTAAAGAAGTGCAACTAAGCACAAGAAGAAGAAACTCTTCTCTAAATTAAAAGTTAGAGAAAGTAAATAAAAATAAAAATAAATGAAGTAGTTGATCGGAAGGGAATCAATGAGAGTTGGAGAGAAAGTGCTCCAACACAAAAACCAAAAGAAATGTTGGTGGGAAGGGCATAATTGAGAGTTGGAGAGAGTTCTCCAACACAAAAAAAGGAGTTGGTGGGAAGGGCATTAACGAAAGACGAGAGTTGGAGTGAGAGTTCTCCCACACCAAAAAAATAAAAAAAAAGGAGTTTGTGGGAAGGGCATCGACATTTGAAGTTGGAGAAAAGTTCTCCAACACAACCAAGAGAAAAAATATCACGAGTTGGAGAGAAAGTGCTCCAAAACATAGAAGTTGGAGAGAAGTGCTTCAACAAAACTAAGAAAAAAAATATTATGAGTTTGAGAGAAAGTGCTCAAACACTTGGAAGTTGGAGAGAAGGTGCTCCAACACAATCAAGAAATACAATAAATGAGAATTGAAGAGAAGTACTCCAACAAATGAAGATTGAAGTGAAGTACTCCAACAATTGGATATTGAAGAGATGTTCTCCAATTCAACAACAATGACAAGAAGAAAAAGGCAAGAGTATACAACTTTGAATTACGGGAGAATGTTGGAATAATAATTCAAAGTTGGAATAGGAATCCTAAGTTGTTTCGGATTTGTTATTTATGACATTTAATTATTCATGTTTAATTAGGATTTGTTAGTGAAAGAGCTTCCTAGTCCTAGTTTAATTTGGTTTCTTACTATAATAGATAAGGATGTTGCTACTTAGTTTTTAATATAGAAAACAACACAAAAATATAGAGAATAGATAGAACTTGAAGTAAGATTCAAGAACTTTTAAGTTTATAAATAAAATATTCTCCTTCAAAACACATCTCAAATTCTCCATAAAAGAATAGGTTCTGAAGATAAACACAAAATTAAAATTGAATTACCTGATTCAAGTAGGAAGGAGTCGTAGGGTAAAAAGTTCATTGATGTGAATTGTCGGCGGCTTAGAGTAAACAGACAAATGGTTGCTACTAACTCTCATATATATAGAGGCAAAATATGGTAAGTGGGAATTCTGGAAAATATAGCATTTATATATGAGACTAGAATTAGAAAGTCTTATTCCAAAAAGCATTTTGAATCAAGTATTAAATGACTAGTGTACTCTCAAGGCATTTCGACGAGTTGAGATGGATTCAAAATTAAAACGTGATATTTAAATTTGGTAGTGTATCACGATAAATTTAATTTTTTTCAAGTACATTTTACTGGTTTTCAAGTCTTGAAGTTACATGATTTAACTCTTAATTTTATGGAAGTTATATTTTTTTCAAGACCTAAACCCTTATTTTATTAGTATGGACAATTTTTTCAAGTTCATTTTTAATCTATTGGTGTTTTAGGTCTTGAATTCTAAGTTATACAATTCCTAAACCGTAACTTTTGAGAAGTTATTATTTTTTAAAATTAAAATCCTATTCTATCATTACGTACATTTTTTAAGACTGTGAGATCTCATAATTTTTCTTTTCTTACATAATATATGTGGCGTGGTGTGTTTATTTGAGGTGTATATAACTTGGTATATTACATTGGAGAAGAAGAATTCACATGGTGGTAATATCAAGGAACTCAACAAAAGTTTTAGGTCAAAGAAATCTCTTAAACAAATGTCTGGGGTTAAAGAAATGGCTTGTGTAGCACCTTGCCCGTTCGAAATGTTTAAATAAACCCGTATCTTTGGGATAATCCTATGAGTGTATAATATGCTATGAATAATGTTTTATGAGGTATTATCATATCACAATGGTCGTATGTTATGTTTTGAAGTCATGGAAGTTGCGAAATAAAGGTCGGCAAAATTTATCGTAGGTTTCACTAATAAAATTTCTGAAATTTGGGTCAAATGTCTCAAACTTTATCTCCCAATATATAAGGATTTAAATGTCTCACAATCTATAAAATAAAAGTTCTACAAGTCTAGTTTGCAACGCACAAAATCTCACACCAAACCGGCATCGGAGTAAGGAGTTATGAGTGTTTTACCGCAGGCTGTCTGGGGCGAAATCGGGTTGGATCAAAAAATATTTTAGGTTGACATTTCGATGTCTTAAGACATACAAACATATTTTTTTCATTTTATAACCAGAGAAAAAGCTTAAGAGAGGGTTCCAATGGAGTTCTTGAGTGATTAAGGTGTGTTTTTGCGATTTCTACCATTAAAGTTTATCCCCGTGCCTAGAAACGTTATCTCTATGTGTGACAGTCCTTTTCAGCCTCTATTAGCTGCCTTTGGAGCTAGATTTGGAAGATAGATCTTGGTAATTATTGGTGGTTCTTCAATGTTTACTCTTGGTTTGTGAAGCTAATCATCTTTGGGACTCTTTTAAGATTGATTTTACGAAGTTCTACGGATGTTTCATCAATTTAGGATCATTTGGCAAATCTCCCGATTTAAGATCAATTATAATTTTTTTATAGGTGTGAATAAGCTGAATATATTTAGTGTCTTTGAAGGTTAGGATGGAAGGAACAACTTCCATGAAGGAACTACATGCAGTCGGGCGTTCGTTATAAAGGTATGTTAAGGCCAAGCTTCATCCTTTCTTTTAGCACGACTTGTGGAAATTCCTAAAACAACAAATGCGATAATTTTCTATTCTATTGCTAGAAAGAGATTATGTGAAAGACGTTGGGATCGCAAGTGAATTATTTTCATAATGCTATTATGTTGAAATTCCACTCATTCGGCTAAATAGAGCATTCGACATCTACATGTCATTTTATGGGCATCCATTACTATTTGTCCATAAGTATGAATTATTATTATTCTTTGGGTGGTGTGACTTAAAATAAATATGAAAGACATTTAGTATTTGCAATCAGTCCTCCTTCTCCGCTAAAGTGTATTTTGAATAATCTTTAAAGTAATACATTGATTTCAAAAACTATCAATTATAACTTGTATGTTTAACTATTAAAACATTTGGTTTTTGAATTACTTTCTTTTATAAATTATCAAGGAACCAAGTATAGGAAATAAGTGAAGCACCTTAAACTTTTATGAACACCTGACAGCCTAATTACATTAGTGTCTTCACCATAGAAAGGTATGCCCATTCTATCTATTTAAAGTATTGATGTAATGTATTTTCAAAGAGAATAACTGTCCAGCTATTTTGTTAATACTTTCCTCCACTATCACTACTTTAATAATATAAATCAATTAGCAACTTAACTACTCTCTCTAGTCCAAACACCATACAATTCTCCCCAGACCCCATTTGTGGGATTGCATAGGTTATGTTGTTGTTGTTTGAGGGGCTAACAATTCTTTCCTTTCTTCCTTGATCAACATTTAGATTCCTTATTCAAATAACCAAACTAGTCATCATCTCTGTTAGTAGTCATTCCTTTTAATCAATGAAATATATTCCATACACAATTGTTATATTCCTGCTATGCATAATCAATGAATTTTTTCGGAAATATTGGAAAGTTAAAGAACAAGCTCTTAATTTAAATAATAGGCATCCCCACTTTTAGTTGATTTTTCCATAACAGAAAAACCAAGAAAAAATAGGAAAGACTTATATTGCTTGTCAAAGTGACAAAGAAAGGACATTTTCTGGTAATGCAAATGACCACTCAGTCCTAGCCACTACAAGATGAATTCAATTTTATTCTTAACAATGTTTATGTACTAGAATACTATAATATACCCAGTGTAATCCCAAGAGTAAGATATGGGAGGGTAGGATGTTTGAAGATTTTATCCTTACCTTTGAGATAGAGAGGCTATTTCTAATAGACCCTTTGCTCAAAAAAATGCTTATGCACTAGAATGGGTATAGAAAAATTTGTACTTCGCAGAATTTAAATCGTCTAATAAAAACAACAACAACAACAACGTACCCAGGGGATGGGTAAGGATGTGTGTACGCATACCTTACCCCTACCTTGTGCAGGTAGAGGATGATGTTTCCAATTACATCCTTGCCTCAAGTAAAGCATATCAAAGCATATAAACTTGTTTAATAGTAATTCAAAAAATAATTATCCACTCAAAACTATTTAATGTCTATGAAGAACATAAATTATGATTTGAACCGTAAAAGTTAAATAGGTCCAGAAGAGAAAAATTGAAGTACCTCATTTATTGACGTACTTGAAAACAATGTAATTCATGAATTCGAAGGTTAAAGAGGCCATTGTTGAGAATTAGTGGCGCTGTAAACAAACATACGGGCTAGGCTACTACAACCTCTGATATATAGAGGGAAAAATGGAAAGGGGGATTTTTGGTAGACACAACATTTTGTATATGAGATGTTAGAATTAGAAATATTTTTGTTTCAAAAGACATTTTGAATGAAATGTTGATGGTTGAATGACTAATGTACCATCCATGCTTCAGTAATAAAATTAATTTTTTTTAAATAAAAACACATCCTTCAAACAAAGACTTTGCTTGAATTATTGTATGCAACATAGTATATTATTCAGGCTAAGTTTTTGTTTTAAGAAGGTGTTTTTATAAAAATAAAATAAAAAATCTGCTGGAGCATGGAGGGTAGATTAATCATTAAACATTCAATACCTCATTCAAAAACCCTCTTGGACCGAAAACATTTCTATTTCTAACGTCTCATATATAAATATTGTGTCTACCTAAAATGTGACCTTCCATTTTTTTCTCTATATATATCATAGGTAGTAGTAGTCCAGCCCATCTGTTTGTGTACGCCGCCAGTGCTTCACAATAATGGCCTCTTTATCCTCTGAATTGCTGAATTATTTTTTTCTGGTACCTCAATGAATTTGGTACTTTAATTTTCCTCTTCTGAACCGGTTCTATTTTTAGGGTTCAAATCACAGTTTATGTTCTTCATAGTCCTTAAAGATTTTTATGTAGAGAATTATTTTTTGAATTACTATTAAAGGGTTTTATTTGCTTTGATATGCTTTACTTGAGGCGAAGATGTGTTTGGCAACATCATCCTCTATCTGCACAAGGTAGGGATAAGGTTTGCATACACACTGCCCTACCCAGCCCCCTTTGGGTATGTTGTTGTTACTGTTTTTGTTAGATGAGTTAAATTTTGCTAAGTAAACATTTTTATGTTACCATTCTAGTGCATAAGCGTTATTCTTAGCCAAGGGTAATTGGAAATAGCCTCTCTACCTCAAAGGTAATTAAGGGTAAGATCTGAAGACATTCTACCCTCCCCATATTTTACTTATGGGATTACACTAGGTATATTATTGGTGTATTCTAAATCATAAACATTGTAAAGAATAAAATTGACTTCATCGGCAAAAGTTATCGTAAGTTTCTCTAATAAAATTTCTGAACTTTGGGTCTAAGTGTCTGACTTTTCTCCCAATATATAAAGAGTTAAACAGCCAACAATCTATAAAATTAAAGGTCTACAATTCTAGTTTTCAACGCATAAAACCTCACACAAAAACAACCTCAGAGTAAGAGTTATGTGTGGTTTACCACGGGCTTCCTAGGCAGAAACAAGATCACGAACCGGGTTAGGTCAAAAATATTTTAGGTTGACATTTCGACCTTTTAAGCCATAAAACATTTCTTTTCAGTTCATAACCAGAGAGAAAGCTTAAGAGAGGGTTCCAATGGAGTTTTTGAGTGATTAAGGTGCCTTTTTAGCGGTTTCTACCGTTAAAGTTTCCCCCCGTTCCTAGAAACGTTATCTCGACATGTGGCAATCGTTTCCCCTTCTATTAGCTGCCTTTGGAGCTAGTTTTGGAAGATAGATCATGGTAGTTATTGGTGGTTCTTTAAGGTTTACACTTTGTTTTCTAAGGTAATTATCTCGGGACTCTTTTATGATTGATTTTACGAAGTTCTACGGATGTTTCATCAAGTGATTATAAGGAAAATCTGCCGATTTAAGCACAATTATAAATTTTCTATGCGTGCAAATAAGTTGTGCATATATAGTGTTTGTGAAGCTGATGATGCTAGGAACAACTTTCGTGAAGGAACCATAGGCATTATGGAATTCGTTTGAAAGGTATGTTCAAGTTAAGCTTTGTCCTTCCTTTTAGCACGACTTCCAGGAAATTCCTAAAATGCCAAATGAGATATTTTACTATTCTATCACTAGAAATACCTTATGTGAAAGACATTGGTATCACAACTGAATTATTTTCATGATGCTATTATGTTAATATTCCACAGGTTCGTCTAGATAGAGTATTCCACATTTGCACGCCATTTTTTCGGCTTGCTTGACTATTTGTCCATATGTATGAATTATTCTTCTTTGGGTGGTGAGACTTAAAAAGATTACGATAGGCATTTAGTATTTGTAAACAGTCCTCTTTCCCCTCCAAAGTGTATTTCGAATAATCTTTAAAGTAACACATTGATTTCCAAAACTCTCAATTATAACTTGTATGTTTAAACTATTAAAACACTTTTTTTTGAATTACATTCGTTTATAAATTATCATTGACCCAAGTGTAAGAACTAGGTGAAGCACCTTAAACTATTTATGAAACTAACAGCCTAATAACATTAGCGTATTCACCATAGCAAGATATGCCAATTCTAGCTATTTATAGTATTGATGTAATGTATTTTCAAAAAGAATAACTTTCCAGGTTTTATGTAAATACATTCTTCCACTATCACTAATATAACCATATAAGTTAAATTAGGAGTTTAACTTCTGTCTCTAGACCAAACACCATAGTTGTCATGACCCCATTTTCGAGTCATGATGACACCTACTATAGTCTACTAGTAGGTAAGCCAACATGTAACATAGAACAACAAGTAATGGGTATAAGGATAGAAACAAAGCGGAAGTGACAATTAAATTAGAGAAACAGAAGAATTAAATTATAGAAATAGAAAAATGAGAAGAAGCAAACAAAAATATATACACACTAGAACGATCCCTCCCAAGTGGACCCAAAACACAAGTCTTATCCCAAAATACAAAAGACTAGCCATCAAAATACAGATGGAGTCAGGCAATTCTAGAACGCCATGTGTGCTCACCCTCACCTTTGAAGCTGAAGCTGATCCAGGCTCGAATCTCACTGCTAATAACTCGTGCGCGAACCTGCATCACAAAACAGATGCAGAGTGTAGTATAAGTACAAAACCAACAGGTACTTAGTAGGTATCATAGGCCGATGAGTAAGAAAAAAATAGGTAACATGAAATTCTAGAATCTAAACACAACAGAGGTCAATGAAAGGAAATCTAAAAGGAATGCACACGAGTATACTAGGGAACTGAAAAAAAGTAGTACAACTAACTAAACCTACTATATCGCATAAGCCCATAAAGTACTCATGTGCACTTTTAAGTAAAACCCTGAAATGACCCCCATAAGCTTGAAGGGTACAAAGAATAGCTATAACTACTAAGAATAGTTCATGGTGAGTCATGAGATTTAGGGTGCGTAGCTCAGACCATGAGCTGTGAAAAATCTCAAAAAAGAACCGTAGAGGATGTAGCCCGGACCTCAAACCTCAGATAGGCACCCAAGTAAACCAGAGCAAGTCGAAAGGTATCAAATCAGTAAAAGATAATGAGCCCAAATCATGGACTGCGAATGAAGATCAGACGTCCAGATATTGAATCTGTGACTAGTGGAAGTCAAATCCATAGTGGATAATGAGTCTGAATCACGCACTGAAGCTGAAGATCAGATGTCAAGACCTTGAATCCACGACTAATAGAAATAAACTCCATAGAGGATATTCACCTATTGATTCCTTTCCTCCATTATATTGGTCCCCAAAGATCCCAATTTACAAGTTCAATTCTCAATTCAAAGTTAGAATTTTATTCAATTTCTATGGGTTCTTCTATGGGTTCTTCTCAATTATGATTCAATTAGTTGTTTTTTACCTTCTAATGCATGAATTGAAATATTTACATGATTTTGAGTTGATTTCATATGAACCTATGCATGATCCACGATTTTTTCCTATGAACACATGATGAAGCTTATGAACTTTGAAATATGAATATATGAAGATATGCATATTTTTATGAAATTGATGTATATGACTTGAGGATGCTTTTAGATGAAAGTATCACTGAAATTGTGAAAGGTTTTCTCATATAAGGATTCATAAGGTTGAAAGGTTTTCTCACCTATATTTAATTAAGATTTAAGGAGCTATTCAAAATGACTTTATCTTGGATTGGTAGCTTAATTGTGCCTTTCCATGGATGATGAAATGAATACTATTAATGACTATTCTGTGGGATTTTACTTAGCATTGAGAGGATATTGAGATGGAGGATCTCCCATTAGTAGAGGTCGGGTCTCTAGCAGCAATCCCCTTGTCCCTAACTATGTGCTCCTCTAGGATGTCTTAGCTAGTGGATCCACGTAAGCTAGAAGTTTATGGTCCTTACCTTGGCAAGTAGGACATCTCTTTCGGGGTGGGATAGACACCAGATTCTATGTTTTAGCTCACATGGTCTATGTCGGTTAATGGTAAACATCCCACAATAATGTACTAGGTTACTTTCGAGTATCTCACAATGTGTTTTAATATGTTAAGCTTGCATTGACCATGATTATGACTTGTGTTTTCTAACATCTTATCTTATGATTAAGCTTGGTAGTGCATGTCATGAAAAGTCCTTTTAGCATGACTTCATATCGTTTATGCATTTTTATCATAATTAAAACATTCAATGTACTAATGCATACTTTTGCCTACATTATTTCACTAATGTAGGATCCGAGCTTGTACCTTGAAAACTTGTGGCTAGTTTATCTTCCTTGTCGATTCAAAGATTGGTGAGTCCTCATGTTTCGGGGACCAAGACACTTTTATAGATTTTCTTTATTTCAGTTTTTAGACATTGTACATGATTTATGGGTTACGTCCCAACCATTTCTTTTGATGTATTAGATGGCTTGTTGAGACTATGTTAGACTTCCGCATTGTCAAACTCTTTTATTATATGAGAATGCTCTTTTGAACTCTCTTTATTTATATTATCTTTTATGATGTATGCTAAGTGTCTTGTATAAGGTCTTTCAGGGTTCTATACGCCATGTTGCACCTAGGGTATACTTTGGGTTGTGACAATTCTTCCTTACCGTATGGCTCTAACATAACTTAAAGAGTAAAAGGATCAGTTGAAGGATTTGTTGAATAAGGGTTTCATTATACCGAGTATCTCACAATGGGGTGCTCTGGTGTTGTTTTTTCAGAAGAAGGATTGTTTACTTCGTATGTGTATTGACTTGTCTAACAACAACAACAACAACAACAACACGACAACAACATACCCAGTGAGGTATGTATAAGATGGTGTGTATTCCAACCTTTAATCCCTACTTTGTGCTGATAGAGGATCCTGTTCCCAAACACACCATTGCCACTAGTAAAGCATATCAAAGCAATTAAACACGTCTAGTAGAAACACAACATCAAATTCTCCATAAAGGAAATATTACAATGAAACAGGTTTTGAATATAAATAATTTAAAATTGAATTACCTAATTCAAGTAGGAAGAATTTGTAGGGTAAAGAGGTCATTGTTGTAAATTGTCGGCGGCAGAGAGTAAACAAAAATATGGATTGCAACTACCTCTCATGTATATAAAGGAAACATATGGTAAGTGGGAATTTTTGGAAACAGAGCATTTATATATGATACTAGAATTAGAAACGTTTTAATTCCAAAAGGCATTTTCTGTAACACCTCGGTATTTGAAAGAGCTAAATTTAGAAAGAACAAATTTGGAAAGAGCCAAATCTGAAGTTTTACAAGTTATGCTTAAGTTGTAAATTTTGGGTCAACTTCGAATGACAATAAGTTTCAGTATATAATGAGTTAGATGACCCATAAGATATCAAATCAAAGGTCTTGGAATCCTTTTTCCAACTCCATCGAGTTTGCTAAATTTTAAGCTCGTATGAGAGAGATATGCCCATTTAAAGTTGGCCTGTCCAGTTAAGGAAAGTTATCTGAATTAGTGAGGGATATTTTGGGGTTTTCCTTACCCAATCAGCTTAAAACGAATTTAGTAATATTTTTGGAGTCAAATCTGATTTAGGTCAGTTTTCATAATCCCACATACCCTTAGGGTTTTAGAAGAAAGTTCAAGAAGAGAAAAAAGGAGAAAAGAGGAAAAGGTTCAAGGCGTTCATCGAGATTTCTTGCGGATCGAGGGTTTTTTCGCAAAGCGTTTGATCCCTAAGAGATATGTGAGTTCTCATAGTGTTGGGTTAGTTCACCCACACACCAATCATTCTAGTTTAATGCAAATTTCTATCTTGAGGTTGACGGATTTGTGTTCTTGATGAGTTTTCTTGAAATTTCATTCTAAATCTTGATTGTTGGGGTTTTGATGAATTATTGAGATGACTGTTATTAATTTGAGGGTTGTTTTGGGTAGACTATCGTGTACATGTATTGGGTAATTGAATCTAAATGAATTGGGAAGAAACCATTCGATTCTAGGCAAATTAGTATCAGAAAACGAGAAAGAAAATTCATCGGGGAGTTCTGGGCAGAGGCTGGTGTGCCGCCAAACCAATGTGCCAGAAAAGTTGTTCTGTTGTTCAAGGGCTGGCGTCGTGCGCCAGGGTCGCTTGCCCCCACCCCACCCCTTCTCCGTCGTTTGGCCCATCTGTGTAATTTCAAGGGGTGCCTTTACTCCCGATTAATTCTAACTACTCTAAACTACATCTAAACATCGAGAGATCATTCATAACATGAATCATAACCGTTGAATCAATAATTCAAATTCAAGGTAGAGCTAAGAGTAAAATCTTGAGAGTTCTTTCGAGTCTTTTTGAAAAGATTTTTACAATCTTTTGAACTTTTTTTAAGACTTGATTACTTGAGTTGAGGAAGAGTAAAGTTGAGTTTCATTTTTTTCAAAATGATATACGGGAACTAAGTATTCCCAAGAGTATATGTTTTTACATTTAAGAAGAGAGGAAACACCGATTTTCAAAAGAGTTCATGAAGAGTTTTGAGTACTATCTCTTTTAAGAGAAAACTTTGGAGTAATAATCTCCAAGTTGAGGATGAGGAAATGTGTTTTTAAAAAACATTTGAACTAAGGTATATTTTGGGAGTAGTATTGAGCACCGATATGGGGGAGAGTTCAAACAACTCACAGCCCCCATAAACCATGTAGCCAACGTAGGTAGAAAGGGTCATACTTTTTAAATGATTCCTTATTTCTTTTTAAGCATAGCTTAGTGGATAAACTTAGTTGAGGATTATTATACCCCGGCAAGGTATAGGACAGTTCAGGCAGTGCGGGCGAGACGATGTATCATCACATAGCTCACAGTGATGGTTTTTGGTTAGAGAATCTCCCAAAAAGAGTTTATTTTATATTTTTACATATAAACTGAGTTATATTGTATTTTACAATACATTAAGTTGTTATCTACTGTTTTAAAAGCTTTTCTTTATATCACATTATTGTTATTGCCTTTATTTTGAAATGAGTTGAGTTGAGACGAGGTAAGTTGTTTCTTCAGTTCCAGTTTAAGCTTATGTCATGTTTTTGATTTCCCCTTGCATGCTCGTACATTCCATGTACTGATGCCATTTGGAAAGATGCAGATACAGGTAACGAGGATCATCAACCAGCGCTTCGTTGATCCAGTTGAGTACCAGAGTTGTTTGGTGAGCCTTCTTGCTTTCGGAGGATCCCTCATTTATGTTTTATCATATCAGTTTTGTTATTCGGATGTCGTGGATCTTGTCCGGACATCCATCTCAGTTAGTAAAGCCTCTATAGATAGATAGATAGAGAGTAGTTCATGAGTCTTTTCATTTTCAAATGTTAATGTTCTAGACTTGAGTTACCTCTTTGGCTAGTGAATGTTTTATTTCTAAAATATTCTGAGTTTACTTTTGAGACAGTTGAGTAAAGTTTATCTTTTGAGATTATTCTATGTTGAGTAAGTCTTTCGCTGAGAGTTGAGCCAGACCAAGGGTTCTCTTGGGGCCAGCAATGGTTCTCGAGTGCCGGCCATGCCCAGGGTGTAGGCTCGGGGCGTGACAAACTTGGTATCAGAGCATAAAGTTCAAGAGTCTTAGTGTGTCTATAAAGCCGTGTCTGTAGAGTTCTAGTTATCGGTGTTAAGCGCTCCACATCTATAATTAGGAGGCTACAACATTTAGGAACTATCTCACTTCTTTCATACTATTTTCATGCGATAGAGTTCATCTCTATAGAAGTTTCTTTTTAATTCGTGCTTGCACGTATCTTTCTTATTATGCCTCCACGAAGAGATGTCCGAGGTCGTCCTGCTAGGAGGAATTTTTATGATCAGGGGGTAACAAATGCAGCCGAAGTGCAACCCCAAGGAAAGATTACTAATGTTGAGTTTCGGGATGCTATCCGGATGTTGAGCCAAGTTGTAACCAACCAAGCTGGGCATCAACGAGGGAATCGATAGGATGTGGCTGATACATCCAGGATCCGTGAGTTCTTATGGATGAATCATCTAGACTTCACTGGTTAAAGTGATACTTAGGATCTGAAAAGCTTTGTGGAAGAGTTACAGAAAGTGTTTGAGGTGATGCATGTTGCTAATGCTGAGTGAGTGGAACTAGTTGCATACCAACTGAAGGGTGTTGCTAGAGTATGGTATGATCAATGGAAGAAAAGTAGAGCTGAGGGTGCACCAATTATGAGTTGGGTTGTGTTCGAAGAGGCCTTCACGGGGCGTTTCTTTCCCCGTGAACTAACAGAGGCAAAGGTAAGAGAATTCCTCACTCTTAAGAAAGAATGCACGAGTGTTCACGAGAACAGCCTCAAGTTCACTCAACTTTCCCGTTATGCTCCGGAGATGGTTGTTGACATGAGAAGCAAGATGAGTTTGTTTGTTTCTTGATTTTCTCGTTTGTCAAGAATAGAGGGTAAGGCTGCAATGTTGATAGGGGACATGGACATAGCAAGGCTGATGATCTATGAGCAACAAGTTGAGGAATATAAGCTGAGGGATAGAGAAGAGTTCTGAAACAAGAAGGCTAAGACTACAGGAAATGAGTCCGGGCAGCAGAAGAGTAATGCCAACCGGTCATCTTTTCAACAAAAGCAAAATAAACCTACTCCATCATCTTCTAGTGCACCTGCACCAAGGAACAAAGGTGAGTTTAAGAATCAAAATTCTCTGAAGTTTAGAGCTAGACCTGCACAGTCTCAAGGTAGTGTGGCACAAGGAGGTAATGGGACTATTACATGTGCTAAGTGTGGTAGGAACCACCCAAGAGCGTGTCTCGATGGCTCCACTGGTTGCTTCAAGTGTGGTCAAATGGTCACTTCATGAGAGAGCGCCCAAAGAACAGGCAGGGAGGTGGTAATGGGGGAAATATAGCCCAATCTTATTCAGCAGCTCCGCCAAACAGAACTGTACCTAGAGGGTCTACTTCAGGAACACGCGGAGGAGAAAACTGTTTGTATTCTATCACTAGTCGCCAGGAACAAGAGAATTCGCCAGATGTTGTCACTGGTCTGATCAAAGTCTTTACTTTTAATGTTTATGCATTGCTAGATCAAGGCGCGAGTCTATATTTTGTGACTCTTTATGTTGCTATGAATTTCAATATCCTTCTTGAGAAACTTTTTGTGCCCTTCAGTGTTTCTACACCTGTTGGTTATTCTATTCTAGTTGAGAGAGTTTATCGTGATTGTACCATTTCTGTCAATCACAAGGACACCATGGCTGACTTAGTCTAGTTAGAAATGGTAAATTTTGATGTTATTCTAGGTATGGACTTGCTTCAAGCCTATTATGCCTCAATTGATTGTAAAACTCGAGTAGTAAAGTTCCAGTTTCCTAATGAGCCAGTTATTAGGTTGATGAGTATTTCAGTAGTGCCTAAGGGTTGTTTTATTTCATACCTTAAGGCGAGAAAATTAGTTTCTAAGGGGTGCATCTATCATTTAGTCCAAGTTAATGACTCTAGTGTTGACACACAGCCTATTCAGTCAGTTCCAGTTTTGAGTGAGTTTCCAGAGATCTTTCCAGATGAACTTCTCGGAGTCCCTTTTGAGAGAGAAATAGACTTCGGCATAGATATTCTTCCTGATACTCATCCTATCTATATTCTGCCATATAGAATGGATCCAGTTGAGTTGAAAGAGTTAAGAGATCAGTTAAAAGACCTTCTTATTAAAGGTTTCATTCGACCAAGTGTCTCACCTTGAGGTGCTCCGATCTTATTTGTGAGGAAGAAAGATTTTTCTCTTAGAATGTGTATAGATTACCGTCAATTAAACAAGATTACTATCAAGAATAAGTATCCACTTCCGAGGAATGATGATCTTTTCATCAGCTTCAGGGTGTGACCTGTCTTTCTAAGATAGACCTTAGGTCAGGCTATCATCAGTTGAGAGTAAGAGAGAGTGATATTCCAAAGACTGCATTTGGGACCCGCTATGGTCATTACGAGTTTCTAGTCATTTCATTTGGTTTGATTAATGCTCCTACAGGATTCATGGACCTTATGAACATACTGTTTAAGGCATATCTTGACATGTTTGTTATCTAATTCATTGATGATATTCTGATTTATTCGAGGAATGAGGAGGATCACGCTAGTCATCTCAGAGTAGTTCTCCAAACTCTCAAGGATAGAGAGTTGTATGCCAATTTCTCTAAGTGTGAATTTTAGCTAGAGTATATGGCATTCTTAGGCCACATTGTTTCTGGTGATGGGATTCGAGTTGACACTCAAAAGATTGAGGCAGCACAGAACTAGCCTAGACTCACATCCCCAACTGATATTAGGAGTTTCTTGGGATTGGCTGGATATTATAGGAGGTTTGTCGAGGGGTTTACATCTATTTCATCTCCATTGACTAAGTTGACAGAAAACAGTTATGTTTCAATTGTCTGATGCTTGTGAGAAAAGCTTTGAGGAATTGAAAACTAGGTTTACTTCTGCCCTAGTGTTGACCTTACCAAAAGGTACACAAGGCTTTGTTGTGTATTGTGATTCATCCAGAATTTGATTGGGTTGTGTTAATGTAGAATGGCAAGGTTATAGCTGATGCCTCCAGACACCTTAAGTTTCATGAGAGGAATTACCCAACCCATGACCTAGAATTGAATGTTGTAGTGTTCGCTTTGAAAATATGGCGTCACTATATTTATGGTGTTCATGTAGATGTGTTCACCGATCACAAGAGTCTTCAGTATGTATTCAGTCATAAAGAGCTGAATCTCAGACAGAGGAGGTGGTTGGAGTTACTCAAGGATTATGACATGAGTATTCTCTATCACCCAGGTAAGGATAATGTTGTTGCTGATGCTTTGAGCAGATTCTCTATGGGTAGTACTTCCCATGTTGAAGAAGACAAGAAAGAGTTAGCCAAATATGTGCACAAACTTGCACGATTAGGAGTCCGTTTAATGGATTCCAATGAAGGAGGAGTAGTGGTGATGAATGCGGCTGAATCATCATTAGTGTCTGAAGTGAAAGAGAAACAAGACCAAGATCCTATTTTACTTGAATTGAAGGCAAATGTTCATAAGAAAAAAGTTATGGCTTTTGAACAAGAGGGGATGGTGTATTAAGGTATCAAGGTAGATTGTGTATACCAAAGGTGGATGAACTCCAAGAGAGAATCATGCAGGAAGCTCATAGATCCAGATATTCTATCCATCCTAGTTCCACAAAGATGTATCATGATTTGAGAGAAGTCTATTGGTGGAGTAGTATGAAGAGTGGTATTCTAGAGTTTGTTGCTAAGTGCCTGAATTTCAAACAAGTCAAGGTAGATCATCGGAGGCCCAGTGGTATGGCTCAGAATATAGATCTTCCGGAATAGAAGTGGGAGATGATCAATATGAATTTTATTACTGGTTTACCACGTTCTCGCAGGCAGTATGATTCTATATGGGTGATTGTAGATCGGATGACTAAATCAGCTCATTTCATATTGGTAAACACTACCTTTTCAACAGTGGACTATGCTAAGTTATATATTCAAGAGGTAGTCAGACTTCATGGAGTTCCAGTGTCCATTATTTTAGATAGCGATGCGCAATTCAATACATAATTTTGGAAGTCTTTCGTGAAGGGTTTGGGTTCGAAGGTGAACCTTAGTACTGCTTTTCATCCCCAGACTGATGGTCAAGCAGAGCATATGATTCAGACTTTAGAGGATATGTTGAGGGCGTGTATGATCGATTTCAAGGGAAATTGGGACAATCACTTACTTCTTATTGAGTTTGCTTACAACAATAGTTATCACTCTAGCATCCAATTGGCTCCCTATGAGGCTCTCTGTGGGAGAAGATGTAGATAGGACCAGACTTGGTTCATCAAGCTATGGAGAAGGTGAAGACTATGCAAGTAAAATTGAAAACAACGCAGAGTCGCCAGAAATCCTGGACAGATGTTAGGAGAAGAGACTTGGAGTTTGAGGTGGATGATTGGATTTATTTTAAAGTTTCCCCCATGAAGAGTGTTATGAGATTTGGCAAGAAGGGGAAATTTAGTCCTGGGTATATTGGTCCTTACCGGATATCCAAGAGGATTGGCAATGTAGCCTAGGAATTGCAGCTACCGTCAGAGTTAGCAGCGGTTCATCTGGTATTTCACATATCAATGTTGAAGAAGTGTATGGGTGATCCATCACTTATTATACTGACTGAAGACATTGGTATTAAGGATAGATTATCTTATGAGGAGATTCCCGTTCAGATTTTGGATCGTCAGGTTCGCAAATTGAGAAGCAAGGAGGTAGCATCAGTCAAGGTTCTATGGAGGAACCAGTTTGTTGAGGAAGCTACTTGGGAGGCTATAAAGGATATGAAGAAGAGATACCCACATCTATTTTCTTCCATAGAAGCTTCAAACAAGGTACTAATTCTTTTCTTGGTACTTTTTAAGTTGAATGTTGTGTTAATTTGCATATTGAGTGTTTGAGCTGGGTGTTAGATGTTACCACCCTTAGTCTACTTAGAGTAGTCTCATTCAAGGATGAATGTTCCCAAGGGGGAGATATTGTAACACCTCGGTCTTTGAAAGAACTAAATTTAGAAAGAACAAATTTTGAAAGCATGTCTATAGTCCTCGGAATATAAAGACTAAAATAAAAGCATGTCTATTGTCCTCGGAATATGAAGACTCACCACTGAAGCTACTGAGTGCGGACCGAGAATCGATCTAAGAGCGATCTGGATGCTCAGTACCTGAACCTACATCATAAAAGGATGTAGCACAGAGTATGCGTTAGTACTTTGAATGTACTGAGCATGCAGGATATAGATACTAAGCTGAACAAACATATATAAGCTGAAACAAGGAATAACTGAGCAATACTGTAAATTGAGCAAGAATGTAAATACTGAAACATAACAGAAAAGCTAAACTGAATGCAATGACCAAGTGCTAATCATGAACATGACATGCTAAACTGAATACTGAAGTATATATTGAAAACCTGGTGAGCTAAACGTGGAGTCTGACGTATACGCCTCATCAGGAGGACCCAATATACCTTTCCAGTGGTATAAAGGCATGACTAGTGTGATCAGTAAATCTGATGCCCAACAGAGGGGACTTATACTCCTACGGGGACACATAGTTCTGGGACTATGAGGGTACGGTGAACCCTAGTTATATGACAAATGTAAATGAAATGTTGAATTACTGAATATCTCAAAATATTGACATGCAATCTGAGAATGCAACATTTATATACATATAATGTGACATTCGAAATCTGGAGCTTGATTATATGTTTAACTGACCTAGCAAGTGTAAATAATGAACTAGAGAATCTACACAACTAGGGTTCTGAGTTTCATACAAGGAACTAAACAAACTTTCCAAGAAACATGTAATTTCGATTTAGGATACTACAATAGCTAAAATACAGTAAATATCAAAGGATTTAGAAACCCTAGGTTTAAACAAGATATGGAGAGTCAAAGAACTGACTGAATTCTACGGACCTAGTGGATGAAAGGAAACCACTAGTGAAATCCCACATATCTGGTGATGAAATCTACGAAGAAATCCATTGGATTTCAGGGCTAAACTTTGAACAACACTGTTGCTTGTTCTTGGGAGGTTTGGTCGACTTTTTCTTTTTTTTCTCTCCAAATTTGGATGATTTTTGGAGAATGGAGGTTCTGGGTAGGTCTGACTAAGTTATTAGGCTTAAACTAATTAAAACGACGTAATTTATGCATCCAACGACGTAGTTTAAGTGCCCAACACATAGGGAAAAGGACCGAAACGACCCTGACTTAAATTTGATGAAGGTCGACGGTCCGTCGTTTGGACTACCAACCGTCGACTGTGGTCATGGTTCGTGGTCTGCCCGATAGGGCTTCACTAAAATGAGCATAACTTTTTACTCCGAGCTTGAATTTTAGTAAACTCGGTGGTGTTGGAAAGAGGATTCAATTGTGTTTCATTTGATAGGTCATGAGCCATCTAATTCCTTTTCTGCTAAAATATATGACCGTTTGAAGTTGACCCAACAATAATTTTCCTCTAGTTGGCTGCTGACCCTCAGCTACGGTCCATAGGTCCAACCATGGACCTTACTAGTCGATCGTGGGTGGGATCAGAGACCTTCACACTTTGGACCCCAGCGACGGAACCAACCTACGGTCTGTGGTTCAATCAACGGACCGTGGTTCACGGCCATAGGTGTCATCTCTAGATTCTGAAATTTTCCTAAGTCTGGAACTGAACCACGGGACCCCACCTATGGTCCGTGGTTCTACCTACCGTCCGTGGGTGGTTTCCGTTGGTTCTGACACTACATTCTGGAAAGCTGCATATTTTCTATTTTCTCGAGTCCGAGGTCTTACAATATCTCCCCCTTGGGAACATTCATTCTCGAAGAAGTCTAAACAAGCTCAGTATGGAGGGAAGGAGCTGTAATCCCTACCACTAAGTACTAGTAACTGATATCTAACTAAACTGAGTTCGAAGAACATGCAAATCTGCTGAAATGCAAGAATAACTGAAGGAATAAGATACTAAGACTGAATTTATGCAAGAATAAATTGAGAGACTAGAGAGGTACTATTACCTCAAGCTGAAACGAAATCGCAAGGAAAGAGATGAGGATTCTTGGTCTTCATGGCTGCTTCTGCTTCCCAAGTAGCTCCCTCTACGGATTGACTCCTCCACAAAACCTTCACTGAAGCTACTTCCTTATTCCTCAACCTACGAATATGATGGTCAAGGATCTTGACTGGAATCTCTTCATAAGTTAGACTATCTTTCACAACCACACTCTCTAATGGTACTATCGATGCCGGATCACCCATACACTTCTTCAACAAGGAAATGTGAAAGACTGGATGAACTGCTGCTAGTTCTGCTGGTAACTCTAACTCATATGCCACATTACTAACCCTTTTCAGGATTCTGTAAGGACCTACATATCTAGGACTGAGCTTCCCTCTCTTGCCAAATCTCACATCTACATAGGACTTCTGATGAATCTGAGCTGTCTTTAGTCTATCTCTGATGAGCTGAACTTTTTCAGTAGCCTCATGAACCAAATCTGGCCCAATCAAGGATTCTTCAGCTACTTCAAACCAACCAATCGGGGACCTGCATCTATGCCCATATAGTGCCTTATACGCGGCCATCTGAATACTAGAATGGAAGCTATTATTATAGGCGAACACTTTGAGAGGTAGGTGATCATCCCAACTATCCTTGAAATGGATCATGCAACCTCTCAACATGTCCTCTAAGGTCTGAATGTTATGTTCTGCCTGACCATCCGTCTGTCGATGAAATGTTGTACAGAGATTTACCTGAGTACCAAGACCTTTCTAAAATGATTTTCAGTAATGAGAGGTAAACTAAGGACCTCTATGTGAAATGATAGACAAGGGAACCCCATGCAGTATGACTATCTCATTGATGTAGAGTTTGGCGTAGTCCTCTGCTTAATCTGTCGTCTTGACAGCCAAGAAGTGGGCGGGCCTAGTGATTTCTGTCCACTATTACCCAAATGGAGTCATGCTGTCTGCGAGTACTAGGTAAACCCGTAATGAAGTCCATATATATCACATCCCACTTCCATGTAGGAATGTTAATCTCCTGAGTCATACCTCCTAGTTTCTGATGTTCTACCTTAACCTGTTGACAATTAGGACACTTAGCCACAAAATCTGGTATGTCCCTCTTCATGCCATTCCACCAAAAGACTTCCCATAGATCACGGTACATCTTAGTGGCACATGGATGAATGGAATACCTAGAGTTATGAGCTTCTGTAAGGAATCGGTTCCTCAACTCACCCACATTAGGAACACATAAGCAAACCTGGTAACCAAGTACATCATCTCCCCCTTGGGAGAAAACCTGAACTTTCTGCTGATGAACTACACCTTTTAACAAAAGTAATATAGGATAACTATCATGTTTTTCCTTAACCTCCTCTAGCAATGAAGATTCTGATCCATTCTGTACTATCACCCCACTTTCTGATGTGTCCGTAAGGCAAACATTTAAACGACCAAGCCGATGGACATCATTAGCTAGCCCTTTCCTTTCTTCCTCAAACTATGCTACTGTCACTCCCCGAGCCTACACCCTGGACGCGACTGGCACTTGAGAACCATTATTTGCCCCAAGCGAACCCTTGGCCGGGCTCAACTGTCAGCGGAAGACTTACTCACATAAGATAAACTCAAATGAAAGTTTTAGCTCAAATAACTAACTCAGAATATTTAAAGAAGCATTCACTAGCCAAAGTGGCAACTCAAGTCTCAGACATCAATAACTGAAATGAACAAGACTCATGAACTAATACTGTGTAACTATCTATGAAGCCTCTACTAACTAAGATGGACATCGGGAAAAGACCCACGACATCCTAATAAAACTAGAATGAATAAATTAAACAAGGGATCCTCCGGAAAGCAAGGAGGCTTACAAACAACTCTGAAGCTCAACTGGATCAACGATGTGCTGGATGCTGCTTCTGGTTACCTGTATCTGCATCATAAAAGATTCACTAGGTGTTTGACTGTGGGAGCTTCTATTAAGCGACATAAAACCACGTGAGCTAAACGTGTAGTCCGATGTATAAGCCCTATCAAGAGGACCAAATATACGTTGCCAGGGGTATAAAGGCATGATTGGCATGATCACTAAATCTGATGCCCAATACAGGGGACTTATACTCCAACGGGGGCACGTAGTTCTGGGACTATGAGGGTACGCTGAACCCTAGTCCAACTCGGTGCTAAGTCTACTCCCAACTGAATATGTATATGACACAAATGTAACTAAAATGCTGAATTACTGAATAGCTCAAAATACTGACATGCAATCTGAGAATGCAACATTTATATACTAATAATGTAACATTCAAAATCTGGAGCATGATTATTTGTTTAACTGACCTACCAAGTGTAATTCATGAACTAGAGAATCTATGCAACTAGGGTTCTGAGTTCTATAAAAGGAACTAGACAACCATTCCAAGAAACATGCTATTTCGATTTAGGATACTACAATAGCTAAAATACAGTAAATATCCAAGGATTTAGAAACCCTAGGTTTAAATAATATATGGAGAATCAAGGAACTGATTGAATTCTAGGGACCTAGTGGATGAAAGGAACACACTAGTAAAATCCCACATACCTGGTGATGCAATCTACGGAGAAATCCTTTGGATTTCAGGGCTGAACTTTGAAAAACACTGTTGCTTGTTCTTGAGAGGTTTTTTCAACCTTTCCTCTTCTTTTTACTCCAAATTTGGATGATATTTGGAGAATGAGGGTTTTGGGTATGTCTGACTAAGTTATTAGGCTTAAACTGAGTAAAATGATGTAGTTTAGGCATCAAACGCCGTAGTTTAAGTGCCCAACGCATAAGGAAAAGGACCAAAACGACCCTGACTTATATCTGACGAAGGTTATCCACGGAGGGGTCGACGGTCCGTCGTTTGGACTACCAATCGTCGACTATGGTCGTGGTTCGTGGTCTGCCCGACAAGGCTTCACTAAAATGAGCATAACTTTTTACTCCGAACTTAAATTTTAGCAAACTCGGTGGCGTTGGAAAGAGGATTCAATTATCTTTCATTTGATAAGTCATGGGCCACCTAATTCATTTTGTGCTAAAAGATATGACCATTTGAAGTTGACCCAACAGTAATTTTCCTCTCTTTGGCTACTGACGCTCAACTACGGTCTGTAGGTCCCACCAAATTTGCTAAATTTAAAGCTCGTATGAGGGACATATGCCAGTTTGAAGTGAGCCTGTCCAGTTACAGAAAGTTACCTAAATTAGTGAGGGGTATTTTTGGCTTTTCCTTACCCCATCAGGTTAAAACAAATTTAGTAATATTTTTGGGGTCAAATCTGATATAGGTCAGTTTTCATAATCCCAAATACGCTTAGGGTTTTAGAAGAAAGTTTAAGAAGAGAAAAAAGGAAAAGATTCAAGGTGTTCATCAAGATTTCTTGCGGATCGAGGGTTGTTTCGCCAAGGGTTTCATCCTTAAGGGGTATGCGAGTTCTCATAGTTTTAGGTTCGTTCACCCACACACCAGTCATGTTATTTTAATGCAAATTTCATTCTTGAGGTTGAATGATTTGAGTTCTTGATGAGTTTTCTTGAAATTTCATTCTAAATCTTGATTGTTGGGGTTGTGATTAATTCTTGAGATGAGTTTTAGTAATTTGAGTGTTATTTTGAGTAGATTATCGTGTACATATATTGGGTATTCGAATCTAAGTGAATTGGGAAGAAACCATTCGATTCTAGGTGAATTAGGGTCAGAAAACGAGAAAGAAAATTCATCGGGGAGTTCTGGGCAGACGCTGGCGTGCAGCCCAACCAATGCGCTAGAAAAGTTGTTATGTAGTTCAAGGGCTGGCGCCCTGTGCCACTCAGTGCGCCAGGGTCGCCTGCCCCCACCTTTTCTCCGTCGTTTGGCCCATCTGTGTTCTTTCAATTGGTACCTTTACTTCCTATTAATTCTAACTACTCTAAATTACATCTAAACATCGGGAGATCATTCATAACATGAATCATAACCCTTGAATCAATAACTCAAATTCAAGGTATATCTAAGAGTATAGTCTTGAGAGTTCTTTCGAGTCTTTTTGAGAAGTCTTTTACAATCTTTTAAACTTGTTTTAAGACTTGAGTACTTGAGTTGAGGAAGAGTAAAGTTGAGTTTCATTTTTTTCAAAATGATATATGGGAACTAAGTATTCCCAAGAGTAAATATTTTTATATTTAAGAAGAGTGGAAACGCCGATTTCCAAAAGAGTTCATGAAGAATTTTTAGTAATATCTCTTTTAAGAGAAACCTTTTGAGTAATAATCTCAAAGTTGAGGATGAGGAAATGTTTTTTTTAAAATCATATGAGCTCAGTTATATTTTTGGAGTATTATTGAGCACCGATATGGGGGAGAGTTCAAACAACTCACAGCTCCCATAAACCATGTAGCCGACGTAGATAGAAAGGGTCATACTTTTTATATGATTCATTATTTATTTTTAAGCACAGCTTAGTGGATCAACTTAGTTGAGGAGTTCTATACCCTGGCAAGGTATAGGACAGTTCTGGCAGCGTGGGTGAGATGTTGTATCATCACATAGCTCATAGTGATGGTTGTCGGTTAGTGAATCTCCTAAATAGAGTTTATTTTGTATTTTTACATACAAACTGAGTTATATTGTATATTATAATACATTGAGTTATTATCTACCGTTTTAAAAGTTTTTCTTTATATCGCATTATTGTTATTGATTTTTTATTGAAATTATTTGAGATTGAATTGAGGTTGAGTTGAGTTGAGACGAGGTTAGTTGTTTCTTCAGTTCTAGTTCAAGCTTATGTCGTGTTTTAGATTTCACCTTGCATGCTCGTACATTTCATGTACTGACGCCATTTCGCCTGCATCTTTCATGATGCATATACAGGTAACCACGATCATCAACCAGCGTTTCTGTAACACCCTAAATTCAAGAAAAGCCAAATAGCACATTTTAAGAAGTTGTAGGTGCCACCGACGGAGGCCAAACCATGGCCGGTGGCTGGGACTACGGATCCTAGGAAGGGTCCGTAGGTTGGCAACCCAGAATTTTCCCAGAAGATCACAACCCATGGCAGGACCTACGGACCGTAGGTGGGTCCACGGTCTGTGGTCCAGGGTTCGTGTATCGTGACCCTCAAATCCAGCCCCAGACGCCAAATGACGCCCTGGTAGGACAGACCATCGTTCAATCCACGATCCGTCGGTTAGGGTCCGTCGATGGCCTCGTCAGCTTTTAAGTCAAGGTCATTTTGGTCTTTTCCCCTATGCATTGGGCAGCTAAACTACGTCGTTTAATACCTAAACTACGTCGTTTTACTCAGTTTAAGCCTAATAATCTAGTCAGAACCTAACCGAAACCTTTTTTCACCAAAAATCATCAAAACTTAGAGCAAAAAGAGAAGAAAGAGGCCCGAGTTTCCCAAGAATAGTCAGAAGGTTTGCTTCAAGTTTCAGCTTCGAAATCGAAGGATTTCTCCATAGATTTCGTCACCAGGTATGTGGGATTTCACTAGTGGGTTCAGTTAATCCACTAGGTCCCTAGAATTCATACAGTTCCTTGATTCTCTATAACTTGTTTAGACTTAGGGTTTTTAAAACCTTGGATATTTACTTTGAGATACCTGTTGTAGTATTCTAACTCGAAATAGCATGTTTTTGGGAAAGTTTGTTTAGTTCATTGTATGAAACTCAGAACCTTAGTTGTGTAGATTCTCTTAGTTTAGAAATAACACTTGCTAGCTCAGATAACCAGATAATCATGCTCCAGATATCGAATGTCACATTAGCAGTATATATATGTTGAATTTTCAGTTAGCTTGTCAGTATTTTGAGTTATTCAGTATTTCAGTTACATTTCAGTCATATACATATTCACTTGGGAGTAGACTTAGCACTGAGTTAGACTAGGGTTCAGCGTACCCTCATAGTCCCAGAACTACATGCCCCCATAGGAGTATAAGTCCCCAATGTTGGGCATCAGATTTAGTGATCACGCCAGTTATGCCTTTATACCCCTGGCAAGGTATATTGGGTCCTCTGGATGGGGCGTATACATCGGACTCCACGTTTAGATCACGTGGTTTTATGTCGGTTAATAGTAGCTACCACATTCAGACTCTTAGTGCATGTGACCAAGTTTTCAGTATATACATCAGTATTTAGTTTAGCATGTCATGTTCATGATTAGTACTTGGTCATTGCATTTAGTTTAGATTTTCAGTATTTACAGTATTGCTTAGTTATGCCTTGTTTTAGTTTTCATATGTTTATTAAGCTTAGTATCTATATCTTGCATGCTCAGTACATTCAAAGTATTGATGAATACTCTGCGCTACATCTTTTCATGATGTAGGTTCAGTTACTCAGCATCCAGATCGCCCTTAAATCGATTCTCGGTCCGTATTTCAGCAACTTCAGTGGTGAGTCCTCATAATTCGAGGACAATAGACATGCTTTTTCATTTTAGTCTTTATATTTTAGTTTTTTCAGTTTTGTTAGAGTTAGCTGGGGGGCGTGTCCCAGCAACTCAACTCAGTTAGAGGCTTTTCAGAGATAGTAGTAGTATCAGCTTGACTTGTTAAGTTTTCTCTTCCAGTTGTTATTAAAGTCTTAGTATGGTTTATACATTCAAACTAGTTGGGTATTCCCCATTTTTCAGATAACCACTATTTAGCTTCCGCATAGTTCTTGTTTATTTAGTTATCTTTCAGTATGCTTAAGATATGCAAGACACAGGGTTAGCTTGGGGTCATTTGTGATTCTAGGCCCTGTGTTATGTCAAGGGGGTAGCCTCGGGGTATGAAAAACTTGGTTTCAGAGCATTAGGTTCAAGAGTCCTAGAATGTCTGAAAGCTGCACTAAGTAGAGTCTCTTTCATGGGTGTGAACTGCACCATATCTATGAGAGGGAGGCTCCAAAATGTTTTAGGAAAAACTTCACTTTCTTGCTATTCTTATCGTACGTGGGTCTGATCTCCTTTCTAATTCGTCGTAATACGTTAATGATCTCCTTTCTAATTCATCGTAATATGTTTCAGAGCATGCCTCCACATAGAGCTAACGCACGGAATGCTAATGCATGCAATGCTAACACAGTTCCGAACCATAAGGTTACGAATGCAAAATTTTGAAATGCGATCCAACTCTTGGCTCAGAGTGTGGAAAATCAGAACAATCAGCAGCCCCAGTTCCTACAAACACTAATGTTGGATCAGCTGCAACTAGGGTTCGAGATTTTGTTCGGATGAATCCGCCTGAGTTTTTAGGGTCGCAGGGTGGTGAGGACCCACAAAACTTCATTGATCAGTTTAAGAAATTTTTTGGAGTGATGCAAGTGACTGGTAATGATAGGCTGGAGTTGGCCTCCTACCATCTTAAGGATGTCACTCACATTTGGTCCACTAAGTGGAAAGAAAACAGGGGTGCAGATGCAGCTCCTACGACTTGGGAGTGTTTTACTGGAGCTTTTCTAGACAGGTTCTTCCTAAGGGAGTTGAGAGAAGCTAAGGCACAAAAGTTTTTGAATTTGGAGCAGGTTACCATGTCAGTCCAATAATACAGACTTAAGTTGACCTAACTCTCCAGGTATGCTCCACACATGGTTGCCGATCCAAGGGCACAAATGAGTAAGTTTCTGTTTGGGGTATCTGACTTGGTGAAGACAGAGTGCAGGAATGCTATGTTGTTAGAGGATATGAATATCTCTAGGCTTATGACTCATGCTCAGCAAGTTGAGAGAGATAAGCTTAAGGACAACAAGAAGGATAGAACATGGAATTATGAATACTCTCAGCATAAATCGGGTTTTAGGAATCCCTTGCAGTTTCAGCAGAGGTCTACAGCCCCAGCACCTTCATCAGCTAGTGCGCCATCCCCCAGGTTTCGACAGGATCAGAAAGGTAGGGCATCGGGCTCTAAGTCTCAGGGGAGTGCTTTAGGTAAACATGACTTACCCAACTTGTCAAAAGTTTGGTAAGAACCATCTGGGCGAGTGTCTTGTAGGCAAGGAAGGGTGCTTTGGGTGTGCTCAGTCTTACCATATGCTGAAGGATTGCCCTTCTGCAAGGCAGGGGCAAGGAGGTAACAACAATAGGGCACAATCTACAGCACCAGCAGGTCACCCAACTCAGCAGGGTACTTCATCTGGTACAAGTGGCGATCAGCGCTAGAATAGGTTGTATGCTCTCCAGGCTCATCAGGATAAAAAAAGATTCTCCTGTTGTGGTTACTGGTACGTAACGAGTTTTTCATTTAGATGTTTATGCATTGTTAGACCCAGAGGCTACATTGTCTTTTATAACTCCTTATGTAGCAGTAAATTTCGGTGTTAGTCCAGAAACTCTTTCAGAACCCTTCTCAGTCTCTACTCCAGTTGGTGACCCAGTTATAGCTAGACGGGTATACAAAACCGGTCCTGTCACAGTTTCTCAGAAAGTCACCTCACCAGATCTGGTAGAGTTAGAAAATGTAGATTTCGATATATGATTTTAGGCATGCATTGGTTACATTCCTTTTATGCCTCAGTCGATTGTATAACTAGGATCATTTGGTTTCAATTTTAAACGAGCCAGTCTTAGCGTGAAAGGGTAGTAGCTCAGTGCCTATGCTTCGATTCATCTCTTACCTTAAGGCCAAATAAATGATTTCCAAAGGGTATGTGTATCATTTATTTCGGGTTAAGGATTCAAACTCTGAAACCCCAACTCTTGAGTCAGTCCCGGTAGTAAAATGAGTTTCCAGAAGTGTTTCAAAAAGATCTTCGCGGAGTTCCTCCCGAAATGGAAATCGACTTAGGAATAGATTTCCTTGCAGATACCCAGCCCATTTCGATTCCTCCTTACAGAATAGCTCCAGCCGAGCTTAAGAAATTAAAAAAGCAATTGAAAGACCTTCTAGATAAGGGCTTCATCAGACCTAGTATCTCTCCATGGGGTGCTCTAGTGTTGTTCGTTAAAAATAAAGATGGTTCTCTCAGAATGGGCATAGACTATCGACAATTGAGAAAAGTCAGAATCAAGAATAAGTATCCCATCCCCAGGATTGATGACTTGTTCGACCAACTTCAGGGTGCTAGTTTCTTTTCTAACATAACCTCAGATCCAGCTATCATCAGCTCATAGTTAGAGATAGTGACATTTCGAAGATAACTTTTAGGACTCGGTATGGTCATTATGAATTTGTAGTTATGTCTTTTGGACTAACAAATGTTACTGCAGCTTTCATGGACTTAATGAACAGGGTGTTCAAACAGTATTTGGACTTGTTCATCATCGTCTTTATTGATGATATTCTCATTTATTCTCGAAGTGATGAAGAACATGCGACTCATCTGAGTGTTGTTCTGGAAACTCTCAAAGATCACCAACTATTTGTTAAGTTTAATAAATGTGAATTCTAGCTACAGTCTGTCGCTTTCCTTTGTCATGTGGTATCCAATGAAGGGATCCGAGTGGATTCTCAGAAAATTGTGGCAGTACAGTACTGGACTAGACCCACCTCCCCAACAAATATCAGAAGTTTCTTGGGTTTGGCTGGTTATTACAGGAGATTGTTGAAGGATTTTCATCCATAGCTTCCCCATTGACCAAGTTGACTCAGAAGAAGGTAAAATTTTAGTGGTCAGATGAGTGTGAAAAAACTTCTCAGAACTGAAGACTAGGTTAACTACAGCTCCGATCTTGACTCTACCAGATGGATAGACAGTTATGTGATTTATTGTGATGCATCTAGGGTCGGCCTAGATTGTGTATTGATATAGTGAATAAAGATCATAGCTTATGCTTCTAGACAACTTAAGGTTCATGAGAAGAACTACCCAACTCATGACCTCGAGCTTGCAGCCGTAGTATCTGATCAGTCCAAGATTTGGACTCATTTAGGGCTTTATTTGTATAGGTTTAGTGTCCTCAAATGCGTATTTTGTGCCAATAACTGATGTAAAAGCCTTGATTTTAAGGATTATGGATTGAGGAACAAACCAAGGACACTAAGTTGCAAAAAGGAACAAAGCGATCTGAAAGAATAAAGAAAAGAGAGCTTGGTGATCGCCAAGTCCACTTGGCGAGTCGCCGAGAGTCCATTCGACCGCCTAAAGTTCCAGTGTGCCAATCTCTGAGGGTAAAATCAAGTTTGTGAGAGAAAGGATCAGTCGACAAATCGCCGAGTGGTTCCGTGATGCAGTTATATATCCCCCAAAGTTACAGACCTTGAGGATGCTGAAAGCCAAGGCAAAAGGGCGATGGAAATGACCAAAGGGCGAGTCACCCAGTGGATCGGTGAGCCTGACTTAGTTCGCCGAGTGACTCTTCGCAGCACATTTTTGGTGACTATAAATACGTCATTGAATATTTATTTTAGTATCAATTTTCATATCTTAGAATCTATTATTTGAGTTTTGAACTGGGAGACAAGTTTTCTCTAGTTTTTCCTAAGCTTTGAAGAATTGAAGTTTTTCACTTTTGAGAAATTGGAAGTGGGTCTGTGATATTCTTCAAATTGGAGCATTGTAAGAACGAATCCACGCTTACCCAGTTGATGGATAATCAATTTGGTAACTGTTTTTACCTTTTTATGATGTCTAGCTAAAACTCCAATTCTTGGGGTGTGATTATCTGATTATGGGCTGATTTAACTTATGGGTATTGCTAATTATTAGTTTATTTGCTATTTAAAAGTCAGTTAATTCATTTATTATGGGTTAATTTAAGAATTTTAGTTTCAAATGCGATTCTACCTTTGTGTTCTTGGCTTGCTCGAGAGAGAGGTTTTAGAACTAAGGTGTTGGATTGATAGTCTGTGGGTATTGGGTTGACCTGGGTTCAGCTCGAGAGAGTGAATCCTAAACCCTTTTCCACTCATTCAGCTCGAGAGAGTGAATATACTAAGGTATGTGATGTTCTTATTTTGCATGCTTGTTGATGTTCGAGAGAAATCAACTTGATTTGGGGTAAATTGTTCGAGACAAAGTTTATCACCTCTATAGCCTAGCTTACTCACTAATATTTAGTCATTTCTCTAATAGTTGCAATTACCCATTTGTCTATAATAGCCAATGATCGAATCATATCCCAAGAACCCGTCTCATTATTGTTATTTCATATTGGTTGCTGCTGTTTGTATTTGATAATTTCAAAACCAAAACCCCCATTTGACATTCCTGTCACCCCCTGATTTGAATGATGTTTTTATTAGATCATTTTTATTCCTATGAATGATTTGAGCATATTTGTACTTCCCTATTGAATCTCAAACACGTACCGCTCTCTGTGGGATTCGACCCCAACTCATTCAGTTGGGTTTTATACTGATTAACGACCGTTGATGCTTAGAATTGGATGAAGTGTCTTTGATAGCGTTATTCAATCAAAATGGCGCCACTGTCGGGGAGTGGTGTTGTTTGAGAATCTTTTGGGGAAGTTGGATTTTTGTTCTTGTTAGTCGTAGTTCAATCCACTTACTTTAAGTTTTGGTTTTTATGTGTTACTTGTTGAACAGAGGAAAGGAGCATGTCTTTAGCAACGATAACCAAGTGGACCACCCTCCTGCAAAAATGATGATTCTTAGGGACAGCATTCTAAATTTCAAGCAATTGGAGGGTGAGACAATCCATGAGTTGTGGCTGAGATTTAAGACAAATATTGCTGCAATTCCCAACTCATGGAATCCTAGATAATATGCTACTGGACTGCTTCTATAGAGGTCTTGGTCCTGAGAACAGAGAAGTGGCTGATCGACTTACTGCGGGTGGTCTAATACGACAACCCTATGCAATAGTAGCCCAACTCCTTGATCACATGATTAAAATCAACAAGGAGACAGAGAAGGACCATTATTTGGCCACACTGTTAACTCAGCTGGATATTTTGGCCAAAAAGGTTATGGAATTTTAAATAATATACAAAAAGAAAGATAGGTAAATTCCCCCTCATGAGCGTAGAAAGACCAAGAACTGTGAGGGTGGACAAGTCGAAGAGATGCTCTCACTCATTCTCCACAAATTCGAAGAACACGACAGAGTGTTGAAAGAGATAAAAGAGAATGTCTCAATGCTAAATCAGTTGATTGCTTCTCATTCCATCTCTGTTCAGCTTTTAGAGACCCAAATGGGTCATTTGTTGTCTTATCTCTATTCAAGACAACAAGGAGGGTTGCCAAATGAGTCTATGGCAAACCCTAAGAATGAAATTTGAGCGAGGACTTACGTCGTGCCACGACGCTAACTAAGGCGCTGCTTGGGAGGCAACCCAAGTTCTTAAATGCTTTCTTTTTGTTTTTGGAATAATGTGTGTTGATTGTGCATGTGAGAAAAAATGATGTGTTTAAAAAGTGCAGGTTGGCGAGCAAAATGTCCAGTCGGCGACTCACTGAAAAGGTCGGTGACTCCTCGAAGAGCTCGGCGAGCCTGACCTAGACCGTCGTTGGGCTCAAAAATTTATGAAGATAGAGTCTGTAAAACTCGGTGGGCTCATGGACAAGTCGGCGAGCCCGACCTTGTCCACCGTTTGGACGCCCACATTAACTAGAGGTCCTGTAAAACTCGGCAAGGTAAGCAACCACTCGGCGAGGTCGACTAATATCGCCAAAAGGGCGAGAACTGGATGGTTTTTAAAGGCCAAATGTTTAAATTTTCAAACTCTTTCACATTTCCTCACTTTTTAACTTCACAAAATCACACCCACACTATATTTCCTATAGTTTCATATTTTTACCGCTTTCTAGTCGTTCATTCAGTGTTCAGAGTTGGATACTTTTCCACCTAGCTTTACAACTTCTTATACTCGGCATTGAAGGTTGATTTTCCGAACCCCAAACTCGTAATTAGCGGTGAAACTAATTTGCAATCGTATTGTTCTTACTAATGTGTGCCGGGCCTTTCTAAAATCATGATTGTATGCTTGTTTGCCTTTTCTAAATTTGATATCATGCCTAAATTGCCTAAATTGTTAATTTCCAGAAATTCCATACCTTAAAATTGATCATAAATTATTGGGTTGTGCTTAATTGTTGTTCGCTCTAGTCAGGTTAAGTCTGAGTAATCCCGTATTGTGCTAAATGACGTGCTTTGCTCAATGATGGAGCGTTTGACGTCATTCCTAAGGGATAAAGTCATCAAATGGCCAATTTTGGCCGAACCGGTGGCATGGGTCTAGTGTGTCTGAGCCTAATTAAAGGTGTATGTGTTTTGATTTTGTTTTTGAGGGCTGCGGTGTTGAATTTGGAAGTTAAGGTTGAAAATGGCACGTTGTGCCGTTTGGCGAGCTGTGTCGAGCTCACCGAACCACTCGGCGGTTCGCCGAGTCCCCCTAGATCGCCTTTAATTTCATGCTTTAAGTGATTTTGGTTCTGTAACTTTCGGCGAGAATCCTGAGATCACCGAGTGCACTCGGCTACTCACCGATAGTCTTCCTTGATCGCCCTTTCTGCACCCCTAACCCCTAAAATACACTGTAACTTTTGGCGGGCTTGTCTATGCTCGCCGTATGATGTCGGCGATTTGCTGAAAGGCCCTTATCATCACCGAGATGCCATTTTTTCTGGGAAAGTTTCTAGCCAGTCCTTTTGGTGAGCCCGATTTGGCTCGCCGAAGTGACTCGGTGACTAGCCGATTGGTTTGGCGAGTCTTTCTGCAAACTTTTTTCTGAACTTTTGCTAAACTCTTTCTAACTCTTGTGTTGTGTTTTACATAAATGTCTAGACCAAAGGTAGCAGGCCGAGACATGCCTCCCCACAAAAGGGCAAAGGGAATCACCATGAATGAGGATGCAGCTACATCCCGGGCAAAGGATACCAAACTTCCTACCACATGTGGGAAGGGCAAAGGAAAAGTCAAGGTACTTGCTCCTTCATCACTAGAGGTCAGCTCTGACAGTGACGGTATATATGCCACTCACATCACCACTTCTGAGAGTGAAGGTGAGCACTATGATCCTCATGCTACCATTTCTGGGCCTGAAGATGAGCTCCCTTTAGCCGAGAGAGCAGAGCTGCGATCCAAGAGGTTGAATGATCCATCTAGGATTAGGACTCCCCAGTCCACTACTCCTCCTCAAGTTCCAGATCAGGCCGTAGTCCCAGCACCACCGGCACAGGGTCCTCCTCCTCGGTCTATGAACAGATTGAAGACTGAGGGATTGAGGACGATCATTGAAGAAAAGAGGCTATCTACTGATGGAGTAATAGACTGGTACCCAGAGATTATGAGCTACTTGAGGGCCCACAAGTTTCAGATATTCACTAGACCCCGGGGCCCTTACATTCCAAATTGGGTCCGGGAATTCTACACTGCCTATGGAGCTCTAGTGCCACAAGGGAAGAAGCAGGCCGCCAGATTCAAGCCGGTTGTTTATGTGGTCGTCAGGAGTAAGAAAGTGAAGTGTGATCAGGATGAAAATGTTGGAGAACATGAAAAAGTGGTTGGCCCTTTGTTATCTGACGGTACTCTTAGGTGGATTGAGGCTGGGGCACCCATAGAGAAGAGGGACCTGAATGTAGTTGCACTGTACTGGTTTAGATTCATCAGCAGCTCCATCATTCCTTCACAGAATGGGTCTATCCTCCGCCTCACGAAAGCAGCCTCCCTTGGTTGCATCATTGATGGAACATGGCTAAATTTGGGTATGATCATTGCACAAGAGATGGCCATAAAGGGCCAAGCAGCGCCAGACCTCTATTCCTTTTCTGGTGTTGATCACTGAGTTATGCAGACGAGCCCGAGTGCCTTGGGATGAAAAGAAGGATGTGGAAGTTATTCCCACCTCCTGCACCGACATTAGGTGGATTGAGGCTGAGTACTTGAAGGATGAGGCCGAGAAGAAGAAGACAGCCTCGGTGGAATCTTCCCCGGCTGTGGATACTAATACACTACCTGCAGAGGTAGTATTGCCTACTCCGGCCAATGGGCCTTCAGGTACATCTAGTGGTGTCCCTTCTGTGACTACTAGTTCCTCTATAGCCCCATGCCGCCTAGGTTTGCTACTGCTGCTGCTGCTCCCCGACCTCCACTCACCCAGGCCACGATACTACGGATGGGGCAGCTAGCCTACTCGGCTGATAGGCGTGCCTCCAGGCTTGAGGACACCATTCTTGGGATGATTGAGACGGCCCTTGCTGCTGCGACACCCCTCAGTGCATCTATTGATGCCCTTGCGGCACAGATCGAGGTGTGTAAGTGAGGCCAAGGGGTCACTGATGAGGTGACGGCCCTAGAGGCCGTGATTGCTGAGCTGAGAAAGGACGTGTACCAGCTGAAGTCCACAGATATGTCCATGATATTCGAGACTATGGAGATCCCTGATATGCCAGCTGATACAGATGTGCCTCTGGCTACCACCGGAGATGAGGTTCGAGTTGAGGAGGTAGGTGCTGTAGAGTCCGAGGCTGAGACTGATGAGGAGCAGCTTGGAGTCGATGAGGAGGCCGCTTATGAGGGCCTTACAGAAGATAAGGAGGCTATGGTGGATTCAGCTGTGCAGATCTCATTGGCAGACACACCCATAGCTGATCCTAGTGGAGCCAACAGTGCTGATGTTGCACCGGGCACTGATGCCCAGACAGATAGAGCGACTGTGTAGACATGACCCTTCTTTACCTCCCTCTCTGTCATTTTCATTCACTTTTGGATAGTTTTATTGCATTTGAGGACAAATTTCTTTTATTTGTGGTGGGGTGAGGTATTTCCATACCTACCTTGTGATTATTATTTTTGTTTATATATTGGGTTTTTGTGCTGCAAATTGTGTTTTTACACTGTTTTGTGGATGTTTGAGCTTATGGCTCGTTGTTTTGAATGTAAATGGTTTTGACCCTTCCAAAAATTTTGCCACCTCTTGTTTTGTGTTAATGTGGTTATTCTTGTGAAAATTTGAGTATCGATCATGATCAATACCGATGACTTGAATAGTGCTCTTAATCGAACAAAAAAGGAATGCGCGGCTACGATGAGGCCAAATGAAGTTGCATAGCCAATATGTGAACTTTTTGCATCTCGTTGTAACTAGCCAATTATCGAATGAGTCTCTTGTGATGAAGATTGCACACTAGTGAAAGTGTGTAGTCTTGTTTGATATTGGTGCCAATGCCTTGTATGATGAGCTTACCGTGAACCTTGTGTGATGACACCTAGAATTTGCCCCGTTGGTCCGGTTGACTAAGTTATGCAAGCTGTTGAAATGATCTTAGGCAACAATTTTTAAGAGTGAAACAATTTGACAATATACCTCTTTTGTGGCCAACCTTGTGAGATGTGTGAATCTTGCTTGAACCCCTTTGAGCCTTGTCCTTTTCTTGGAAGAAACTTGATGAAATTGAAACCCCTATCCATTCACCCATAATCCTCATGAAAGTGTGGTGTGTTTGAATAGCCAACTTAGGCCAAAAGCCTAAGTTGGGGGTGTGGTGAAAAGAGAAGGAAAATCAAGAAGTGTGAAGAAGTCCCCCTTGATCCATGGACTTGAAAATGATGGAACCCCTCCATACAAAAAAAAGAGAGAAAGAAAAGAAGAGTGAAAAAGAAAAAGAACGAAAAAGTTGTGAAATAAAGTTGTGAAAGTTGCAATAGAAATGGGGTGTCCGGTAGTCCATGAGAAGTGAATAACAGGGTGAATTTTGAGCATGAATGAAAATGCTGAAGAAAAGGAGGGAAAGTTGTTCACACCACATTTCAAGAGGATAGCAGCCACTAAGTCTAAATGACCATACCTTTACACTCAGCCCGGTTACAAGCCTTGAAAAGACCTTTTTGATCTTGAGTGAGCTGAAACAAATGTTTGCTGGAAAATAAAGGCAAACCTATGGGTGAAGTCATGCATTTGTTCATCTTTTTGAGTGTGAGATTTGTTTGTGATTCCGGAGCTATAAATTGTTGAACAATTGTATGTGAATATGGAATCATCTTTGTGTAAGGGCATTTGAGTACCTTTGTTGAGCTTGAACTTGCATTTGAAGCAAGTATTGTGAACTTGAGAATCTTTCATAATGGTGAATCACAACCTGAATCTTTGAGTGCACAATTGATCCTTGTATGAGTAAGTTGAGTCTTGTTGTGTGTATTCATGATTGAGTCTTTTGTAGCACTATTTGAGACATCCTTTTTGAACTGCTGAACTTGAGTTTTACTTGAGGACAAGCAAAAGTTTAGGTTGGGGGTGTTGATGAGTCCGAGATTTGGACTCATTTAGGGCTTTATTTGTATAGGTTTAGTGTCCTCAAATGCTTATTTTGTGCCAATAATTGATGTAAAACCCTTGATTTTCAAGATTATGGATTGAGGAACAAAGCAAGGACACTAAGTTGCAAAAAGGAACAAAGCGAGCTGACAGAATGAAGAAAAGAGAGCTTGGTGATCGCCAATTACACTTGGTGAGTCGCCGAGTGGCCCTTCGACCGCCTAAAGTTCCAGTGTTCCAAGCTCTGAGGGTAAAAAATCAAGTTGGCGAGAGAAAGGAGCAGTCGGCGAATCTCCGAGTGGTTCCACGATGGAGTGATATATCCCCAAAATTTACAGACCTTGAGTATGCTGAATACCAAGGCAGAAGGGTGATGGAAATGACCAAAGGGCGAGTCACCGAGTGGATCGACGAGCCCGACTTACTTCGCCGAGTGACTCTTCGCAGCACATTTTTGGTGACTATAAATACCTCTTTGAATATTTAGTTTAGTATCAATTTTCATATCAATTCATATCTTAGAATCTATTATTTGAGTTTTGAACTGGGAGACAAGTTTTCTCTAGTTTTTCCTAAGCTTTGAAGAATTGAAGTTTTTCACTTTTGAGAAATTGGAAGTGGGTCTGTGATATTCTTCGAATTGGAGCATTGTAAGGACGAATATACACTTACCTAGTTGATGGATAATCAATTTGGTAACTAATTTTACCTTTTTATGATGTCTAGCTAAAACCCCAATTCTTAGGGTGTGATTATGGGCTGATTTAGCTTATGGGTATTGCTAATTGTTAGTTTATTTGCTATTTAAAAGTGAGTTCAATCATTTATTGTGGGTTAATTTAAGAATTGTAGTTGCAAATGCAATTCTACCTTTGTGTTCTTGGCTTGCTCGAGAGAGAGGTTTTAGAACTAAGGTGTTTGATTGATGGTCTGTGGGTAATGGGTTGACCTGGGTTCAGCTCAAGAGAGTGAATCCTAAACCCTTTTCCACACATTGAGCTCGAGAGAGTGAATGGACTAAGGTGTGGGCTGTTCTTATTTTGCATGCTTGTTGATGTTCGAGAGAAATCAACTTGATTCGGGGTAAATTGTTCAAGAGAAAGTTTATCTACTCTATAGCCTAGCTTACTCACTAATATTTAGCCATTTCTCTAATAGTTGCAATTACCCATTTATCTATAATAGCCTATAATCGAATCACACCCCAAGAACCCGTCTCATTATTGTTATTTCATATTGTTTGCTACTGTTTGTAGTTGATAATTTCAAAACCAAAACCACCATTGGACATTCGTGTCACCCACGTACCGCTCTCTGTGGGATTTGTCCCCAACTCATTCAATTGGGTTTTATACTGATTAACGATCGTTGACTCTTAGAATTGGATGAAGTGTCTTTGATAGCGTTATTCAATCAGTATTTGCCCTAAAGATTTGGAGACACTACTTGTATGGTGTTCATGTTGATGTATTCACAGATCATAAGAGCCTTCAGTATGTGTTCACCCAGAAAGAGTTGAATATTCATTAGAGGAGATGGCTTGAATTCCTCAAAGACTATGAATTTAATGTGCTTTACCATCCTGGTATGGCCAATGTAGTGGCCGATGCTCTCAGCAGGCTGTCTATGGGTAGTGTAGCACATGTTGAGGAAGAACGGAAAGAGCTAGCCAAAGATATTCATTGGCTTGCTCTCTTAGGAGTTTGCCTTACAGACACATCAGACAGTGGGGTGATAGTGCAGAACGGATCAAAATCCTCATTGGTAGTGGAGGTTAAGGAAAAATAGGATAGTGATCCTATATTACTTCAGTTAAAAGGTGCAGTTCATCAGCAGAAAGTTGAGGTTTCCTACCAAGGGGGAGATGGTGTACTTCGTTACCAAGGTCGCTTCGTTTCCAGGTATTCCATTCATCCAGGTGCCACTAAGATGTACCGTGACCTACGGGAAGTCTTTTGGTGGAACGACATGAAGAGGGACATAGCAGACTTTGTGGCTAAGTGTCCTAATTGTCAACAGTTTAAGGTAGAACATAAAAAACCAGAAGGTATGACTCAGGAGATTAACATTCCTACACGGAAGTGGGAAGTGATAAATATGGACTTCATTATGGGATTACCTCATACTCGCAGACAGCATGACTCCATTTGGGTGATAGTGGACAGAGTTACTAAGTTCACTCACTTCTTGGCTGTCAAGATTACAGATTCAGCGGAGGACTACGCCAAACTCTACATCCATGAGATAGTCAGGTTACATGGGGTTCCCTTGTCTGTCATCTCAGATAGAGGTCCTCAGTTTACCTCTCATTTCTAAAAATCATTTCAGAAAGGTCTTGGTACCCAGGTAAATCTAAGTACATCGTTTCATCCACAGACGGATGGCCAAGCAGAGCGTACCATTCAGACCCTAGAGGACATGTTGAGAGCTTACGTGATTGATTTCAAGGGTAGTTGGGATGATCACCTACCTCTCATAGAGTTCACCTATAATAATAGCTTTCATTCCAGTATTCAGATCGCCCCATATAAGGCACTATATGGGAGTAGATGCAGGTCCCCAATTAGTTGGTTTGAAGTAGGTGAAGCAGCATTGATTGGGCTTGATTTGGTTCATGAGGCTATGGAAAAAGTTCAGCTGATCAGAGATAGAATTAAGACAGCTCAGAGTCGTCAGAAGTCTTATGCAGATGTGAGAAGAAGAGACTTACAGTTTGAAATACATGATTGGGTTTTCCTGAATGTGTCACCTATGAAGGGTGTGATGAGATTCAGCAAGAAAGAGAAGCTCAGTCCTAGATATGTAGGTCCTTACAGAATCCTGAAAAGGGTTGGTAATGTGGCATATGAGTTAGAGTTGTTTGCCGAATTAGCAGTGGTTCATCCAGTCTTTCACATTTCCTTTTTGAAGAAGTGTGTGGGTGATCCGGCATCAATAGTACCATTAGAGAGTGTGGCTGTAAAGGATAGTCTCACTTATGAAGAGATTCCATTACAGATTCTTGATCGTCAGGTTCGTGGGTTGAGAATTAAAGAACTCGCTTCAGTGAAGGTTTTGTGGAAGAGTCAGTCCGTAGAGGGAGCTACATGGGAAGAAGAAGCAGCCATCAAAGCCAAGTATCATCACCTCTTTCCTTTCGATTCCGGTTCAGCTTGAGGTAATAGTTCCTCTCCAGTCTTTCAGTTTACTCTTGCTTAAAATTAAGTCTCAGTATCTTGTTCCTTCGTTCGTTCTTGCATTTAAGCATATTTGCATGTTCATGGAACTCAGTTCAGTTAGATATCAGTTTCTAGTACTTAGTGGTAGGAATTGCAACTCCTTCCCGCCATACTCAGCTAGTTTAGACTTCATTCGAGGACGAATGTTCTCAAGGGGGAGATAATATAACACCCCGGATTGAAGAAGAGACAAATAGCAGATTTTTTAGAAGTTGCAGGTGTCACCGACGAAGGCCAAACAATGGCCCTGGGATGGGACCACGGACCGTAGGTAGGGTCCGTAGGTTGGCCACCAAGAATTTTCCCCGAAGATCACGACCCATGGTAGGACCTACGGACCGTAGGTGGGTCCACGGTCCGCGGTCCAGGGTCCATGTATCGTGACCCTCAAATCCAGCCCCAGACGCCAAATGACGCCGTAGAAGGATGGACCATCGTTCAATCCACGATTCGTCAGTTAGGGTCCGTCGATGGCCTTGTCAACTTTTAAGTCACGGTCGATTTGATATTTTCCCCTATGCATTGGGTAGCTAAACTACGTCGTTTAATACCTAAACTACGTCGTTTTACTCAGGTTAAGCCTAATAATCTAGTCAGAACCTAACCAAAACCTTTATTCACCAAAAATCATCCAAACATAGAGCAAAAAGATAAGAAAGAAAAGCCAGTTTCCCAAGAATAGTTAGAAGGTTTGCTTCATGTTTCAGCCCAAAAATCAAAGGATTTCTCCGTAGAATTCGTCACCAGGTATGTGGGATTTCACTAGTGGGTTCTGTTCATTCACTAGGTCCCTAGAATTCAGTAAGTTACTTGGTTCTCTATATGTTGTTTAGACTTAGGGTTTCTAAAACCTTGGATATTAACTGTGATTTAGCTAATGTAGTATCCTAACTCGAAATAGCATGTTTCTTGGAAAGTTTGTTTAGTTCCATGTATGAAACTCAGAACCCTATTTGTGTAGATTCTCTTAGTTGAGAAATTACACTTGCTAGGTCAGATAAAAAGATAATCATGCTCCAGATATCGAATGTCACATTATCAATATATAAATGTTGCATTTTCAGTTAGCATGCCAGTATTTTGAGCTAATCAGTATTTCAGTTACATTTCAGTCATATACATATTCAGTTGGGAGTAGACTTAGCACCAAGTTGGACTAGGGTTCATCATACCCTCATAGTCCCAGAACTACGTGCCTCTATAGGAGTATAAGTCCCCTCTGTTGGGCATCAGATTTAGTGATCACGCCAGTCATGCCTTTATACCCCTGCCAAGGTATATTGGGTCCTCTCGATGGGGCGTATACATCGGACTCCACGTTTAGCTCATGTGGTTTTATGTAGCTTAGTAGTAGCTCCCATATTCAGACTCTTAGTGCATCTGACAAGGTTTTCAGTATATACTTCAGTATTCAGTTTAGCATGTCATGTTCATGATTAGTACTTTGTCATTGCATTAAGTTTAGCTTTTCAGTTATCTTTTTAGTATTTACAGTCTTGCTCAGTTTACAGTTTTGCTAAGTTATGCCTTCTTTCAGTTTTCATGTGATTATTCAGCTTTGTATCTATATCCTACATGCTCAGTACATTCAAAGTACTGATGCATACTCTGCGCTACATCCTTTCATGATGTATGTTCAGGTACTCAACATCCAGATCGTGCTTAGATGGATTCTCGGTCCACATTTCAGCAGCTTAAGTGGTGAGTCATCATAATTTGAGGACAATAGACATGCTTTTCATTTTAGTCTTTACTTTTCAGTTTTACATTTTGTTAGAATTAGCTGGGGGGAATTTCCCAGCAACTCAACTCAGTTAGAGGCTTTTGAGTCGTAGTAGTAGTATCATCTTGACTTGTTAAGTTTGCTCTTCTAGTTGTTATTAAACTCTTAGTTTGATTTATTCATTCAGACTAGTTGGGTATCCCCCATTTTTTAGATAACCACGGTTTAGCTTCCGCATACTTCTTGTTTAATTAGTTATCTTTCAATATGCTTATGATATGCCAGACACAGGGTTAGCTTGGGGTCATTCGTGCTCCTAGGTCCCGTGTTATGTCAAGGCGGTAGCCTTGGGGCGTGACAGCTTCGTTGATCCAGTTGAGTTTAAAGTTTTTTGGTGAGCCTCCTTGCTTCCGGAGGATCCCTCATTTATGTTTTATCATTTTAGTTTTGTTATTAGGATGTTGTGGGTCTTGTCCCGACGTCCATCTCAGTTAGTAGAGGCTTCATAGATAGATAGATAGACAGTAGTTCATGAGTCTTTTCATTTTCAGATTTTAATCTTCTATACTTGAGTTGCCTCTTTTTCTAGTGAATGTTTTATTTCTATAATATTTTGAGTTTACTTTTGAGACAGTTGAGTATAGTTTATCTTTTGAGATTATTCTATGTTGAGTAAGTCTTCCGCTGAGAGTTGAGCTAGACAAAGGGTTCTCTTGGGGCCAGCAGTGGTTATCGAGTGCTGGCCACGCCCAGGGTGTAGGCTCAGGGCGTGACATTTTGAATCAAGTAGTGAATGACTAGTGTACTCTCAAGGCATTTCGAAGAGTTTAGATGAATTCAAAATTTAATTGTGATGTTTAAACTTGGTAGTATATCACAATAAATTTTATATTTGTTTAAATTCATTTTATTGGTGTTTTAAGTCTTGAATTTACAAGATTTAAATCTTTATTTTATAGAGGTTACATTTTTTCCAGACCTAAACCCTTATTTTATAAGTACGTACAATTTTTTTAAGATCATTTTTAATTTATTGGTGTTTTAGGTCTTGAAATCGAAGTTGTTTCAATGCTTAAAGCCTAATTTTTTAGAAGTTACAAATTTTTGAAATTATAATCCTATTCTATTAGTACATTTATTCAAGAGGGTGAGATCCCATTTTTTTCTTGCATAATAGACGTGGTGTAGCGTGGTTATATGGGTTGTATATCACTTGGTATATTACATTGTAGAATAAGATTTCAAATGGTTGTTAATATCAAGAAACAAAACTAAAGTTTAAGGTCAAAGGAATGCCTTAAACAATGGTTTGGGGTTAAAGAAATTGCTCGTATAGCAACTTGCCCGTTCAAAAGATTTAAATTAAATTGGACATTTGGGATAACCCTATGAGTGTCTAATATGGTAATAAAAATGTGTTATGAGGTATTATAATAGAACAATGGTCCTATGTTATTTTCTGAAGTCATGGAAGTTGCGAAATAAAGGTCGACAAAAGTTATCGTAAGTTTCTCTAATAACCTTTCTAAACTTAGGGTCAAATGTCTCTAATTTTTTTCTCCCAATATATAAGGAGTTATATGACACACAACCTATTAAATTGAAGGTTTAATAGTCTACTTGTCAACTCACAAAACCTTCCACCAAATTGACATCTGAGTAAGGAGTTATGAGTGTTTTACCGCGGGCTGTCAGGGCAAACACTGGGTCGGGGAAACAAAAATTAGGTCGCCATTTCGAGGTTTTTAAGCCATAAAAAACATTCCTTTTCTGTTCATAACAAGAGAGAAAGCTTGAGGTGCGTTTTTAGCGATTTCTACCATTAAAGTTTGCTCCGTGCCTAGAAATGTTATCTCTACACATGGCAACTGTTTTTCTCCTTCTATTAGCTGCCTTTGGAGCTTGTTTGGAAGATAGATCTTGGTAGTTATTGGTGATTCTGCATGGTTTGCTCTTGGTTTGGTAGGGTAATCATCTCGGGATTCTTTTATTATTGATTTTATGACGTTCTACGGACGTATCGTCAACTAACAATCATATGAAATATCAAATAATTTAAGCTCAATTATAAATTGTTTGTAGGTGCGAATAATTTGCGTGAGGAACTATGGGCATTCAGGTTTTTTTTTGAAAGGTATGTTAAGGTTAAGCTCCATCCTTCCTTTTTAGCAGAACTCCTAAGAAATTCCTAAAATGTCAAATGTGATATATTATTATTAGCTGCCTTTGGAGCTTGTTTGGAAGAAAGATCTTGGTAGTTATTGGTGATTCTTCATGGTTTGCAATTGGTTTGATAGGGTAATCATCTCGGGACTCTTTTATGATTCATTTTACGAAGTTCTACGGACGTATCGTCAACTAACGATCATATGAAAAATCAGATAATTTAAGCTCAATTATAAATTGTTTGTAGGTGCGAATAATTTGTGTGTAGAAACTATGGGCATTCAGGTTTTTTTTTTTAAAGGTATGTTAAGGCTAAGCTCCATCCTTCCTTTTTAGCACAACTCCTAGGAAATTCCTTAAATGCCAAATGCGATATATTATTATTCTATTACTAGAAAGACCTTCTGTGAAAGACATGCATTGGGATCACAAGTGAAATATTTTCATAATGCTATTATGTTGATATTGCACTCGTTCGGCTAAATAGAGTATTTGACATCTACATGTCATTTTATCGTCTTCCTTGACTATTTATCCATATGTATGAATTATTCTTCTTCTTTGGATGGTGTTACTTAAAAATATTATGAAAGACATTACGTATTTGAAACCAATCCTCCTTACCCGCTAAAGTGTATTTCGAAAAATCTTTAAAGTAACATAGTAATTTCAAAAACGCTTAATTACTTTCTCTTATAAACTATCAAGTGAAGCACCTTATGATTTTTATGAATACTTGACAACCTATTAACATTAGTGTCTGTACCATAACAAGATATGCCCATTCTAACTGTTTGAAGTATTGATGTAATCCATTTTCAATGAGAATAACTTTCCATCTAACTCATTAGTTTAATACTTTCTTCAACTATCACTACTTTAATCATATAAGTCAAATCAGCAAATTAACTTGCCTCTTGTCCAAACAGAATATTACTCTGCCTATACCCTAGTTGTGGGAATATACAAGTTATTTTGTTGTTATTGGAGGGGCTAAGAATCCTTTACATCTTTGATGATCAACAATTAAATTCTTTATTCAAATAACAAAACTAGTCAACTGCTCTGTTACTAGTCATTATTTTAATCATTGAATTATTTTCCCTGCACAATTGTTATATTTTTACTATGCGTAATCAATGAAATTTTTCGAAAAATATTCGAAAGTTTGGAAGAAAAGTCTCCTGAATAATATTCATTCCCACTTTTAGTTTATTTTTCCTTAATAGGAAAACCATGAAAATACAGGAAAGCCTAATCTTCCTTGTCAAAATTAAAAAGAAAGGACATTTTCTGCTAATGCAAATGGCCCACTCAGTCCTAGCCACTACTAGATAAAGTAAATTTTATTCTTGACAATTATTATGCGCTAGAGAAGATACAACAACATACCCAGTGTAATCCCAAGAGTAAGATGTGGGGAGGGTAGGATGTTTGCAGATTTTATCCTTACCTTTAAGGTAGAGAGGCTATTTATTATAGACCCTTGGCTCCGAAGAACACTTATGCACTAGAATGCTTACAGAAAAATGTTTACTGTGCATAATTAATCGCGTCTAATAAAAAAAACAACAACATACTCAGGGACTGGGTAGGGCAGTGTGTATCCAAACTTACTCCTACCTTCTGCACGCAGAGGATGATGTTTCCAAACACATCCTCTCCTCAAGTAAATCATATCAAAGCAAATTAACTCGTTTAATAGTAGTTCAAAAAATAATGCATAAAACTCTTTAAGGACTATGAAGAACATAAATTATGATTTGAACCCTAATAATAGAACAGGTTCAGAAGAGGAAAATTCATCTGCCTGGTTCATTGAGGTTCCGAAAAAAAATGTAATTCAAGAAGTCAGAGGTTAAATTTGTTATTTCCTTGTAGTACTATTTTAAGAATATGAGTTATTTGTAGGTGTATAAGGGAATCTATCTAAGGAAACTAAATTAGAAAAACTCCTTAAATAGCTCTATCTATAATTATTATATGAATACTATGGGTAGACATGTCTATGTACATTCTGTAACAGACATATACCCCAATTTAAAGCATTATTAAGCCCTTCTCAGTAAACTGTTACTTGAAAAAATTTTGAAGACAAATTTTCAAAGTCTATAGTCAAACTTATCTTTAATAATAATTTTTTAATAACTATAGTCAAACATATCTTTAATACAACAATAAATTTTCTAAATCCTTGGTGAAACATAACTTTAATAATAAAATTTTAAATTATATGGTCAAACATATCTTTAATACAACAATAAATTTTCTAAATGTATGGTCAAACATATCTGTAATGATAAATTTTCAAAATTTATGGTCAAACATATCTTTAATAAAGTAATAAATTTTTAAAATCTATTGTCAAATATATCTTCAATAATAAATTTTCTAAATATATTGTAAAAAATATCTTTTATACAGTAATAAATTTTCTAAATATATGGTCAAAACATATCTTTATTATAGTAATAAAGTTTCTAAATATATGGTCAAACATATCTTTAATAATATATTTTTTCAAAATTTATGGTCAAACATATCTTTAATACAGTAATAAACTCTCTGATAAAGAGTAGAAAAAATAAACAACATATGGACTTCTACCAAAATGTAAGCATTATTAAACCCTATATACTGCTTCACTTTGGCTCCTAACAATTCACTCTTACTGCTTCATTTTCACTTGTGACTCATTGCAAAAGAGAGAAAATCAAACCCTTCTATTCAATGGCCATAGATAGTATAATCACAAATGATAAATCATCTATGGTAGATGAGAAAAAGCCATTAGTTTTTTATGGATCCCATATGAAACACGAAGAAAATGATAGTGATGTAGCACAAGAACTTCCAGTTCCCCTTATCGACTTAGGGGGTTTCTTTTCTGATGACCCTGCCGCGGCCCAACAAGCATCTAGGCTTGTTGGTGAAGCGTGCAGGAGTCACGGTTTCTTCCGTGTAGTGAACCACGGAGTTGATGCTAATCTCATTTCAAACGCACATCGTTACATGGACATGTTCTTTAACTTGCCTCTCGCCGAAAATTAAAAAGCTGAGAGAAAATTAGATGAGCATTGTGGCTATGCTAGTAGCTTTACTGGAAGGTTTTTGTCAAAGTTGCCTTGGAAAGAGACACTATCTTTTCAATACTCCGCTAAAGAAGACTCATCTCATATAGTTGAAGAGTATTTCCAAAGGACAATGGGTGAAAGTTTTAACAATCTTGGGTAGGAACAATTGACTACCTCAACTATGTTTCAATTTTTTTTTCTTATACTCTCTCCATTCTTTTTTAGTTGTCATGATATGGTTTGGCACAACCCTTAAGAAAAAAATTATAAGGAGTGTCGTTTTACCAATATATTCCTTATTATTTCTTTAATCTTTATCTGCATGTGTGCCTCTTAATTCTAGAATAATTAATGTTAAGGGCAAAGTTAGAAAAAGATCATTAATTCTATCTTGATTTTTTAAAAATTGACAACTATTTTGGAACAAGTATTTTTAATCTATATGACAACTAAGAAGGAACAGAGGGAGTATTACTTTTCTTTTTAGTCAGTTTCAAAAAAATATTTTTTTTGGCAACTCTATAATTTCAACTTTTCACATGACATATGTAAAATCACATAATTGGGAATTTAGGTACAAATTTAAATAGGAGTATCTATTTTTCCATTTTTTAGTAATGTAAATGAATTAACCTTTTTTCCCTTTAATTACACAGGAATGTTTATCAAGAATATTGCAATTCCATGAGCACTCTTTCTCTTAGAATCATGGAGCTCTTAGGTATTAGCCTAGTCGTATAGATGAGCCACTTTAAAGAATTTTTTGAAGACAATGAATCCATAATGAGAATCAGCTACTATCCACCATGTCAGAATCCAGAGCTCACCTTAGGAACATGGCCTCATTATGATCCAACATCATTAACCATTCTCCATCAAGATTGTGTTAGCGGACTTCATGTTTTTGTGGATAATGAATGGCATTCCATCAATCATAATTCCAATGCCTTTATGGTTAACATAGGCGACACATTTATGGTAAGCAAATTTACACACTAGAACTATATAATAAGCTAATGTACTGCATATAAATCATATAAAGAGAGACAATTAGACAAACAATACATATTTGCGAGACAAATAATATAGGATCTTTCACATGATGTGCAATGGTATACATGATGAGGGCTTAGGATGTATGTACAACATGAATATGATATCTTTCGCGTAATTGATCAAGTGAGGTTATAACATATTTGGTGTTTGCCTTTTTGCAGGCACTATCAAATGGAATATTCAAAAGTTGCTTGCACAGAGCAGTGGTAAACAACTATAGTCCTAGGAAATCACTTGTTTTCTTTCTTTGTCCAAACAAAGATAAGGTGGTGAGGCCACCAAATAAATTGCTGGACTCCAACAACCCTCAAATTTATCCCGACTTCACATGGCCTACCCTCCTTGAGTTTACTCAAAAGCATCACCCAGCTAATATGAACACGCTTCAAGATTTCTCAAATTAGCTTCAACACAATAGTGCACAACCTTGAGAGCTATACATATGAGGTTTAGGATTGAAGATCTTGGAATTTTCTTTATATATGTTAAATATTTGGTTTAGAACAACAGATCTTCTTACTGCAGTAATTTTATTAAGTTAGACCTGATTTCTATTGTTTGTTATGCAGTTGATGGAATCTAAAATATAGGTATCTATTTTTAGTTTGATTTTTAATCCATAATTACATTTCTTTTGTAAGTCAATACTCAATTGCATGACATACTCGAATTCTATTGTTTGTTATGTAGTAGATGGAATTTAAAATATAGGACATAGTTATCTATATTTCATTTAGATTTTTAGTCTTTAAATACATGTCTTTTTACTCAATACTCAATAGTATGAAATTCTGTAGTGAAATAAAACTTTATGCTTCAACTTTTCTTCCTTTGTTGTTTTCCTGGGTTTCTTTTCTTTCAAAAACAAACAATTGGGATCTAAAGCCATTTTTCTTGAGGGAATTGTGAGTGAAAAGATGGATTTCAGAAATAGTTTTCATAAATGAATGTTCTTGTTTTCGATGGTGAATCCCACCATAGTGCAATTTAAGAGTCGCATTAAAATGAAATCCATGAAGTCCAAGGCAAACGTAACTATGTTTGTTGTTATTTCAACCACTATTTTAACATTATTTATTTCTCTCCGATTAGCAAAAGAAATTTAGAATTATCTAAAGAAAGAATATGCTGGAGGTTGAAGAATTAAAATTACAGAAAATGAAATAGTCCGAGACTATCAAAGAATACTCGGACAGATTGTTTGGCATTTTTAACAAGGTATGATTTCTAGGCATTGAATTTAATCTGGAGATGTTGGATATAATCTACAAAAGAATTACCATCCAAGGACTCGTAGCAGCTTGTTTATTTTTGCCTCACCCCAACATAGGGTACATGCAATAGGCACCTGATGCCTCACTTGGCCGAGTGAACCAACTAAAATATAAAGAAAATAAAATGATGAGGGCCAACAAAGCCGCCACAATAACCTGCTGAAACAAGATAACTGGACCGGTGAGGTCACAACAATATTAAAAAGAAATAGATCAGCAAGACCACCTTAACTAATATGATTGATCATGATTAGTAAAGCTTGAGATTGAGTCTTTATGATGAATTATGACTAGAATTGCTTAAACATGAAGCTTGTAACTAGAATGTCTTGAAATCTAGATGTGCATGATGATTGTATGAAGTAAATCTTTGAAAGTAAGGCTTGTAGTCATGAATGTTGATCACTAAGGATTGAAGGTAAGGTTAATAAGAAGAATTATGCATGTTAAGGCTTGAGAGTAAAAGTGTATATGAGAATAGAAGACTAATGGCTAGAATTATGGTGGAAGACCTTTACCTACTTAGTTTACCTTATGAATGATAGATTGTATGAAGTAATAGAATCACCTGAGTTATGATGATATCCATATCTAATGTAGTAATTCTAGATATATTAATTTTATATGAGCTTTGACTCTAAGAGGGAAAAATATGATACGATGCATGTTTGTATGAATCTGTGTACATGCCTTACGAACACTTTGAGAGTGAAGTGTTAATGATTAGTTTGTTGTTGTGGGCTGATTGAAAGGTAATTCTAATGAACTCATAATGAACTTAATGTGAAAGATATTCTCACATAGTAATGGTTCTAGGGTTAAAAGGCTTTCTCACCTAATTGAACCAATGGCTAAAGAGCATTTATATCTATATCATGGATGGTGATAGTTGCTCACGCATGGTCTAAAGAGTTATTTAGTGAATTAACTTGGATTGATTGTCAAGGACATCCTTCCATGAATCTTGAGTCCTAGTAGAGACTTAATAATTATCTTGTGGGATTTAGGCCTAGCACTGAGTGGATATTGAAATGAGATGGAAGTTCCCACCTAGTTGAGTTTGGGCTTCTAAAATGGGAAATCTCACCTAGAAGAGTCCGGATTTCCCAAAGTATATCTCATGAGATGGAAGCCTTCACCTAGTTGAGTTTTGGGTTTCTAGTAACAATCTTTGTATCCCATAACTACGTGCCCCGTAGGAAAGTTAGCTAGTGGATCCAACTAAGCTAACAAATCGGTTCTACCTTAGGCAAATGGACAAACCCTTGATGGTGTGGGTAACATCGGGAGGGATCATGTGATAGCTCACATGTTCTCATGTCGGTTAAGGCTATATTCCAACTACAACAAGATTTATAGTGAACTAAGATTATGCTTTGGGTAGCATCTCCTAGAGTTCAAACCTAATAGACTAAGATTATGCTTTGAGTATCATCTCCTAGAGTTCAAACCTAATGGACTAAGATTATGCTTTGAGTAGCATCTCCTAGAGTCCAACTCAATTAATGAACTAAGATTATGCTTGAAGAAGCATCTCCTAGAGTTCAAACCTATAATGAACTAAGATGTACTTAATGTAGTATCTCATAGTATTCAAAATAGCAATGAACTTAGATATCTTTGAGAAGAATCTCCTAGGGCGCAAAGTAGTAAGGAATTAAGAGTATGCTTAATGAAGTGTCTCATAGTATTCAACCTATCAATAAACTAAGACGTGCTTAAGGAAGTACCTCCTAGTGTTTTAGGGTCTTAAATAGGGGGACTAGTCTCCAACCAAGAAGTATGAGTATGATCACCTAAAGGAGTACTTAGTATGGGTAGGATTATGGGGTCTTATCCATGCATTGCACAAATATGACTTATGGTTATCTACGAAATGTTTTTCTCTTATATGATGTATGTTTGATAGATTGTTGCTATAGTTACCTTCCATGATATGTTGACTAAAGGTTATAGTTTCCTTGTCTATATGAAGTAGGTAATGAATGAGACCAATGAGTGGTAAGTATGAAAATGGTGACTCCAAGGTCATGCTTAGTGTGAGTGGTATTATGGGATGCCATTCATGCATTGCACAAGTGTGTTTTGAGGTTACTTAGGAGTATAGTGCTCCCATGATATAAAGGTCTAGGTGTAGACTATGCCATGAACATGATGTATCTTCTATGCTCAAGAACTATGTCTTATGTTGACTTATGCTTATATGATGCTTATTTTGGAGATTATGCTTATGACTATGTTATTGTCTCTTATGCTTATGTCTCATGTTGACTAACCATTTTGAGATGCTCTTATGATGTTATGCTAGCTATCATATTTAGTACTTTTATACTAACGCATACTCTTGCCTACATTCTAATCAAATGTAGGGTTCGGTGATTTGAGGTCCATTCTCGAGGATAGGTTTCTAAGGAGCAAGAAGTTGAAGACTTGGTGAGTCCTCATAGTATCGAGGATAAAGCCACCATTTCCTTTATGTCTTTTCTTTATGTTTGAGACTATTCTTTGGGCTGTGTCCCAAGAGTTTATTCAAAGTTTTATTGGATGGTTTGAGACAAAGTGTAGTAAGACATCCACTTGCATTTTATAAAGACTTCGATTGTATGGATAAAGTTTTTAAAATTTTCATACTTTTCTATTATCTTATGTTATGATATGCTAAGGGTTTGTATGAGACCCCTCCGGGGTCAAGTACGCCATGTTACATCTAGGGTGTACCCTTGGGTCGTGACACCTCGAATGCTCGTACATTCCATGTACTGACGCCATTTGGCCTGCATCATTCATGACGCAAATACAAGAGTTAAGGGTAATCAACAGGTGCACCGCTGATACCACTTGCAGTTCAAGAGCTGCTTGGTGAGCCTCCTTACCTCCGGAGGATTTCCATTTACTTTTCAGTTTTGTTAGAATGTCATGGGTCTTGTCCTGACTTCCATCATTGTCATTAGAGCTGCTTCATACATAGTAGTAGTTGAGGAGTCTTTTCTGTTTCCTTTGTGATATTTTAAAGACTGTGAGTTGAACACTTATGTTCATTTGAGTATACTGAGTATACTATTTTATTTATGATATCTTATGATTTGACCTTGTTTTGAGATTTTTGTTGTTGAGTAAGTCTTCCGCTGAGAGTTGAGCCAGGCCAAGGGTTCGCTTGGGGCCAGCAATGGTTCTCGAGTGCCAGTTACGTCTAGGGTGTAGGCTCGGGGCGTGACACTGTGATTATGTTATATTATGTGTAGATATGCCTATGCACATTCTGTAACAAAACTATAACACAATTTAAAGGATTATGAAGTTATTCTTAGCAAACTGTTTGGACCCGTTTTTGATACTTCAAATCTTTTTAAGGAAAATGTTTCAAACTCTGACTTGAAATCTATGATCAAACATCTTCAACGTAGGGAACTTTTTCTCATATTCTAGAAGTTCTAATCGCAATCTTTAAAAATATTTTCTTTTTAAAAATTTGATTCAAAATATATGAAAACTCTCCTGCCACAATTTTAAGCACTATTAAGCCTTTCTCAACAAACTGTTTAGACCCATTTTTTATAATTGAGAACTTTTTTTGGAATTTTTTTTAAAATCTATGGTCAAATATATCTTTGAAAGTATTTCCTTTTTTTAAATATGATTTAAACAACATATGGACTTCTATCCAAATTTTAAGCATCATTAAGCCCTATATAATGCTTCACTTTGGCTCCTCACAATGAAATATTTCTACTTCCTTTTACCTATTGGGACTTATTGCACAAGAAAGAAAGAAAATAAACCCTTGCATGCAATAACCATTGATAGTATAATCACAAATGGAAAGTCACCTATGCTAGATAATGAAAAACCATTGATTTTTGATGCATCTCATATAAAAAAATGAGTCTAACATTCCCACACAATATATATGGCCGCATGACGAGAAGCCTTATGTTGTAGCACAAGAACTTTATGTTCCCTTTATTGACTTAAGGGGATTCTTTTGTGGTGACCCTGTCGCAGCCCAACAAAAATCTAGGCTTGTTGGTGAAGCTTGCAGGAGTCGGGATTTCTTTCTAGTAATGAACCATAGACTTGATGCTAATCTCATCTCCAATGCCCATTGTTACATGGAAATGTTCTTTTACATGCCTCTCTCTGAAATACAAAAAAGCTTAGAGGAAAATTGGTGAGTATTGTGGTTATGCCAACATCTTTACTGGAAGTTTTTCATTGAAGTTGCCTTGGAAAGAGACACTCTCTTTATGATACTCTGCTAAAGAAGACTTGTCTCACATAGTTGAAGAGTGTTTCCAAAGGACATTGGGTGAATGTTTTAACAATATTGGGTAAGGACAATTGACTACCTTAGTTCTCCTCTGTTTCAATTTGTTTGTCATACTTTCCTTTTTGGTAAGTTTCATAAACATGTTTTTCCATTTTTTGAAATGACATGTTTATGACGACAAAATTAAATCATATTCTAGTACATTTTACAGATCTTTAGTCTAAAACTACCGGATATAAAAGTCTTTCTTTACTTTCTTAAACATCATGTCAAATAAAAATCAGACAAACAAATCGAAAGAAAATGACTATCTATTTTTCTATTTTTCTGTTATGTAAATGAATTAATCTTGTTTCCCTTTAATTATACATGACTGTTTTTCAAGAATACTGTAATTCCATAGGCACACTTTTTCTTAGGATCATGGAACTCTAAGAGATGAGCCTAGGTGTACAGAAGAGCCACTTTAAAGAGTTTTTCAAAGACAATGAATTGATAATGAGACACAACTACTATCCCCCGTGCCAGAAATCAGAGCTCACTGTAGGAACATGGCCTCACTACAATCCAACATTATTAACCGTTCTCCATCAAGATTGAGTTAGCGGACTTCAAGTTTTTGTGGACAACGAATGGTACTCCATCAGTCCAAATTTCAATGCTTTTGTGGTTAACATAGGCGACACATTTATTGTAAGCCAATTTACACACTAGAACTATATAACAAGCTAATGTATTATGTACTACATACAAATAATATAAACATAGTCAATTAGACAAACAATACATTTTAGGTGACAAATATTATAATATCTTTCCACATGACACGCAATGATATACTTCATGAATTTTAGACGTACAACATGAATATAACATATTTGGTGTTTGACCTGTTGTAGGCGCTATCAAATGGTAGATACAAAAGTTGCTTGAATAGAGAAGTTGTAAACACCAAGACTCCTAGGAAATCACTTGGTTCATTCTTTGTCCAAACAAAGATAAGGTGGTGAGTCCACCATCTGAATTGCTGGACTACAATAACCCTCGAATATATACCGACTTCACATGGCCTACTCTCCTTGAGTTTACTCAGAAGCATCACAGAGCTGATACGAACACTTTAATTTTTCTCGAACTGGCTTCCAAATAATAAATGCACAAGCTTAATAGCTATATATATGAGGTTCAATATTGAAGGCCTTGGAATCTTTTGTATATATGTTGAATCTTTGTTTTAGAACTATAGATCGTTTTGCTGCAATAATTTTTTTATGTTTGAGACCCAATATTTAGGAGTTGATTTCTATTTCAGTTAGGTTTTCAGCCTGTCAATACATGTCTTGTGTTAGTCAATAATATAAAGTTCTGTAGTGCAATAAAAATTTTATTTCTTCAACTTCTCTTCTATTGCTATTTTCATGCATTTCTTTTCTTTCAAAAACCGACATGTGGGATATGAAAACTTACTTTGAGGCCCTTGATCTTTAGGAAGGAAGCCGTAGGAGAGGATTATGAAATTATTCCGGTGCTAAATAATCACACCATAGCGCAAACCAATAGTCACGAGGAAAAGAAAACTGTGAAGTCCAAGGCGAAATCAACTCTGTTTGTTGCTGTCTCAACAACTATTTTCACAAGAATTATGTCCCTCCCATCACCAAAAGAAATTTAGAATTATCTAAAGAAAAAATATGGTAAAATACTCCTACACAATCAAAGAATACTTGTACAGATCTCTTGACATTATTAACAAGGTAAGATCTCCCGACATTTAATTTAACGATTCAAGACATGTTGAATAAAATCAAACATGTATAACTATCTTGAAAAATACACAATATTTGTCATAGATTACTTTGATAGAGTTTATAAATTCTTTCCGGGCACACGAGAAACGGAGTCTTATGTAACACCTCGGATTTTGATAAGAAAGAAAATGCATATTTTTCTTAGCTGGTGTCTATACCTACAGACCCCACCTACGGACCGTATCTGGAAATGGTATGTGGTAAGGTAAATGATTTTCAAATATCAAGCTCCAATACCCTTTTTACAGTTCACCAGGATGGTCCGTCATTCCTTGTACGAGTCGTAGGTAGGTATCCTAGGTGAGTCCCAGACTAAGTGAAATTTGGAGGGTCAAAGTTGGGAACGACGGATGGCATGTAAGGGTCGTAGGAAGACCAACAGATCGTACATGCGACCTGTCAAAAGTGGGTAAATTTTATGGTCCAACTAACCAACCTACAGTCAACAAGGACGGTTCGTAGTAGGACCTACGCACTGTAGGTCCAACTGTGGATGGTGGTCGACAGTTACTTTTAAGGGCTTCTTGGTATTTTCCCTAATTGATTAATGACTAAACTAGGTCGTTTTGATCATAATCCTAGACCCTATATAAGTTTTTAAAGCCTAAAATCCAACTATTCTAAATCATTCTTCAAACTTACCCAAATACCTCCAAGTTATTCCCCAAATTTACTCTCTCTAAAGCTTGAAGAAGAAGTCTAAGATTTCAAGATCAAGTCTCCAATTCACCATTTATTGTGAGATTTAGAGATCAAGTATGACTGTATTAACCTATGGAGTCATTTCCTCCATAGGATTCCTAAATTCACCAATTTTACAAATTAGAATTCTCCAATTGAAGTTAGGATTTTCTTCAATCGCATGGGCTCCTTTCAATTCTGCTCCAATTGATTGTTTTATGTCATTTTATGCATGAATTGAGATAGTTTCATATTTTTAAGTTGAATTAACTTGAACCCACGCATGATCTATGATTTCTAGACTATTATTATATGAAAAGGCTTTTGAACTATGGAAGAAGAATTTATGAAGATATGCATGTTTTGTTATGAAATTGACATAAATGATTTAAGGTAGCTTCGAGAGTGAAGAATTGATGTTGTTGTGACAGAATTTATCACATACTACTAAAAAACTGATTGTGAAAGGATTTTCTCACATAAAGGATTCATAAGGTTGAAAGGTTTTCTCACCAAAGATGAATCGAGATTCAGGAGATATTTTAATGAATTTTAGCTTGGATTGGCTACATGATGTGCCCTTCCATGGATAATATGATAAGTTAAGATTATTGACTATTCTGTGGGATTTATGCTTAGCACCAAGAGGATATTGAGATGGAAGCTCTCCCATAGATGAGGTCGGATTTCTAGTAGCAATCTCCTTATCCCATAACTATGTGCCACCATAGGTTTATTTTAGATAGACATTAGCTAATGGATCAACCTAAGCTAAAAGCTTATGGTTCTTACCTCGGCAAGTAATGACATCTCTTTTTGGTGTTGAATAGACACTGGATTCCATGTTATAGCTCACATGGTCTATGTCGGTTAATGACAAACTACCCACAATAATGATTTAAGGTTACTTCTAGAAGTATCTCAATTATGTTTTAAAGATGTTTAGCTGGCAATTACCATTATTATGACTTATGTTTTCTTGAATATTTTTTTATGATTTAGCTTGGTCATTACATGTCATGTAAAGTCCTTTTTAGCATGATTTGATAACTTTTATAAATTACTATGATAATTAGTACGTTCCATGTACCAATGCATACTTGTGCCTATATTTTTTCACTAATATAGGGGCCAACCCTTCCATTCTGCACATTCCTTGCAAGTGATCCCATATAGCCATTGAAGATTGGTGAGTCCAGATATTCCAAATACCGAGACTCTTTTATTTCATTCATGTAATTTCATTTCAGATTTTGTATGTGATGTATGGGTTACGTCCCAATCACTTCCTTATGATGTAATAGATGGCTTTGATACTTATATTAGACTTTCGTTTTTTATCAAACTCTTTATGATTCAAAAAAATCTTCGGAACTCTTTAAATTCTTGTATCTTGTATGATGTATGCCAAGTGGCTTGTATAGGGTCTTTCGGGGTCTTATACAGCATGTTACGACTAGGGTGTACTTTGGGTCGTGACAAACTTAGTATTTAGAGCACAAGGTTTTGAAAGGTCATAGAGTCTTGTTCATGAGTGTGAAGCGCGCCACATTTAAGAATAAGAAGTTATATAATAATTAGGAAAGTCCACTTCTTTCATTTCTAAAGTCGTGCGATAGAGTGTAACTCTATATGTCTTTCTCCTAATCCCTATCTGGTGCTTTTCAGGATATGGCCCTTCGAAGAGCATACGTTAGGATGAATGTAAATGAGAATGTGGAACAAGAAGCTCCTCCCCAAGATCCTCAAGTTTTGGTCGACTCTTTGGACGAGTAAGTGACTAATGCAGAGTTTAGGGATTCTTTTCAAGTATTGGCCCAATGAATGACAACTCAAGCCAATATGGAGGTTGTGGTCCGCGTGAACCCAAATGTGGGTACGACGGGATCTAGAGTGAGGGACTTCACTATAATGAATCCTCTGGAGTTTCATGGTTCCAAGGTTGAGGAACATCCTCAAGAGTTCACTAATGAAGTGTATAAGGTGTTGATGATCATGGGAGTGACACCGGTGGAAAAGGTAGAATTGGCCGCTTATCAACTTAAGGGTGTTGCTCAAGTTTGGTTTAACCAATCGAAAGAAGAGAGGGTGGTTGATATGGATCCTCTTGATTGGGAAAAGCTTAATGTCACTTTCCTTGAGAGGTTCTTTCTCTTTAAGATGAGGGAGGTAAAGGTACTTGAATTCATCAACCTTCATCATGGAAAAATGATGTGAATTAGTATCCCTTGAAATTCACATAACTGTCTAGGTATGCTGCTACTATGGTTGTCGATCCTAGGGCAAGGATGAGTAAGTTTGTTTCGGAAGTGTCCGAGATGGCATTCAAAAAATGTTGTACCGCTATGCTCATCAATGATATGGACTTTTCTTGTCTAATGGTGCATGCTCAACAAATATAAGAAGAGAAACTTAAGGAGAAATCTAGGAAGGCAAAAAGGCAAGGACCAGTGATGGTTACTTTTCACATTCAAGGGCCGATAGACATGCTCGTTCTATGTTCTGACAAAGGTTTTTCGGTCAAACTTCCTCCAATGCTCCTTCTAAATTCAACAAATATAAGGTGTCTAACCCTAAATCTCAAGGAGGAAATGATGGTTGATCTTCATCGGTTACTTCCGTTAAATGTGAAAGGAAGAATGATGGTAAATGCTTAGCCGGTACATATAGTTGCTTTAGTTGATTGTCCATCACGTACGTCTAAGGGAAGAGAAGGTAGGAAAACTCCTCCTAGTGGTTCGGGTTCAAGTGCTCCAAAGAAAAATCAATTATTTGCACTTCAAACTCATCATGAGCAAGAGGGTTCTCCCGATGTGGTTACCGGTATGTTGAAAGTCTTTTATCTTGATGTTTATGCTTTGCTTGATCCCGGTGCTACCTTGTCTTTTGTGACACCATATGTGGCTATGAGGTTTGATATTCATCCGGATGTGTTTTTAGACCATTTTTATGTATGTAGTCCTATTGGTGAATTTATTGTTGCTAAGAGAGTCTATAGAGTCTGTTCTATCTCCTTATTCAATAGAGTCACTCATGCTGATCTTGTAGAGCTTGATATGTTAGATTTTGATGTTATCCTTTGTTTGGATTGGTTGCATTCTTGTTATGCTTCTATTGGTTGCAGAACCCGAGTAGTCAAGTTTCAGTTACCAAGTGAACCCATCGTAGAGTGGAAAGGGGGAAATTCTATGCCTATGGGTCAGTTTGTCTCTTGTCTTAAAGATAGAAAGATGATTTCTAAGGGTTTCATATATCATCTCTTTAGGGTGAGGGGTACGGATTCCGAAACCCCTACTCTTGAGTCGGTCCCCATTGTTAATGATTTTTCAGAAGTGTTTCCTAATGATCTACTCGGAGTTCCTCCTGATAGGGAAATAGACTTTGGTATTGACTTTCTCCCAGATACACAACCTATCTCTATTCCTCCTTATCGTATGGCCCTGACAGAACTTAAGGAGTTGAAAGAACAATTAAAATATTTGTTGGATAAGGGTTTCATCCGACCGAGTTTCTCTCCATGGGGTGCTCAAGTTTTGTTTGTGCGAAAGAAAGATGGTTCACTTCACATGTGTATTTACTACCGACAATTGAACAATAATACCATTAAGAACAAATATCCTCTTTCAAGGATAGATGATTTGTTTGATCAACTACAAGGAGCGAGTTACTTCTCTAAGATTGACCTCTGGTCGGACTATCACCAATTGAAGGTAAAGGAAGGTGACATTCCGAAGATGGATTTTCGCACTCAATATGGTCATTATGAGTTTTTGGTAATGTTGTTTGGTTTGACCAAGGCTCTGACTGTATTTATCGATATGATGAATAAGGTGTTTATACAATACGTTGATATGTTTGTGATTGTGTTTATCGATGATATCTTAATTTACTCAAGGAGTGAGGATGAGTATATCGATCATTTGAGGATCTTGTTGCAAGTCCTTAAGGACTAACAACTCTTTGCAAAGTTTAGCAAATGTGAGTTTTGGTTATGATCTGTGGCTTTTCTTGGTCACATTATTTGTGGTAAGGGTATTGAGGTAGATCCTAAAAAGATGGTTGCGGTTAAGAGTTGTCCTAGACCTCTATCCCCTATGGATATTCAAAGTTTCTTGGGTATGGCTGGTTACTATAGAAGGTTTGTTGAAGATTTTTCCTCGATATCCTCTCCATTAACGGCATTGACCCAAAAGAAAGTCAAATTCTTATGGTCGGAAGCTTGTGAAAAGTATTTTCTAGAATTGAAAGATAGACTTACTTCCTCTTCGGTGTTGACTTTACTGGAAGGAACCGATGGATTTGTTGTTTATTGTGATGCTTCAAGAATTGGGTTAGGATGTGACCTAATGGAAAAAGGGGAAAGTCATTGTCTATTCTTCAAGGCAACTTAAGATTCACAAAACTAACTATCATACACATGACTTAGAACAAGCGGCGGTTGTAACACTTTAAAGATTTGGAGGCATTATTTATACGTGACCATGTTGATGTCTCTACTGACCACAAAAGTTTGGAATATGTGTTTAAACAGAAATATCAAAATCTTCATCAAAGAAGGTGGCTTCAGTTACTACAGGATTATGACATGACTGTTCTCTACCACCCCAAAAAAGTGAATGTGGTGGTGGATGCTGTTAGTCAGTTATCGATGGGTAGTGTTGCTCATATTGAGGATGGTTAAAATGAGTTGGTTAGAGATGTTCACTGATTGGCCCGATTGGGTGTTCGGTTGGTTAACTCTACCAAAGAGAGTGTTGTGGTCCATAATATTTCAAAATCGTCTTTTGTGTCAGATGTGAAAGCCAAGCAAGGCCTTGACCCGATCTTGATTAAGTTGAAGAAAGTGGTGCTTAAGAAATCAATTGAGTCTTTCTCCAAAGGAAGAGATGGTGTACTTCAATATCAAGGTCGTTTATGTGTTCCTAATGTTGATGACTTGACAGAGAAGATCTCATCAGAAACCCATAGTTCTCGATATACCATTCACCCCGGAGACACCAAGATGTACCGTGACTTACAAGAGGTCAATTGGTGGAAAGGGATGAAGGGGGATATCACAAATTTTTTGGCTAACTGTCCTAATTGTCAACAAGTGAAAGTTCAGCATCAAAAGTCGAGAGGTTTGTCCCAAGATATCAGTATTCCTACTTGGATGTGGGAAGATTTGAATATACACTTCATTGTTAGTTTACCCTGCACCTGGTGACAACGCAACTCGATATGGGTTATAGTAGACCGTATGATGAAATCGGCTCATTTCATTCCTGTCAACGTTTCTTATTCGGTGGAAGACTATGATAAGTTGTATCTAAGGGAGATGGTTAGGTTTCATGGAGTGCCCCTATCTATTATCTCCGATTGTGGTACCCAATTCACTTCTCAGTTTTGGAAATCTTTCTAAAAAAGGCTTGGTACTTGTCTTAAGCTTAGTACGGCTTTTCATCCTCAAACCAATGGGAAAGCGAAGCATACTATCCAAACTATGGAAAATATGTTGAGAGCTTGTGTAATTAACTCTAAAGATAATTGGGATGATCATTTGTATTTGATTGAGTTCTCTCACAATAACAACTATCATTCTTATATTGGTATAGCTCCATTTGAGGCTCTTTACGGTAGGAGGTGTAGATATCATATAGGTTGGTTTGAAGTTGGTGAAGTTGCCTTGATAGGTCCTGAGTTGGTACATGAGGCTATGGAGAAAGTTCGGCTTATTAGAGAAAGGTTGAAAATTTCTCTAAGTCGACAATAGTCCTATGCCGATGTTAGAAGAAGAGATCTTGAGTTGGATGTAGATTATTGGGTCTATTTTAATATTTTACCCTTGAACGGTGTGATGATATTTGGAAGGAAAGGGAAACTTAGTCCTGTTATGTGGGCCCATATCAGATTTTGAGGTGTATTGGTAAGGTTTCTTATGAACTCGATTTGCCTAATGACTTTGCATCGGTGCATCCGTTTTCCATGTCTCCATATTGAAGAAATGTGTTGGTGATCCGACATCTATAGTACCATTGGAAAATCTTGAGATAAAGGATAGTCTTTCTTATGAAGAAGTTCTAGTTGAGATTTTGGACCGGCATGTTTGAAAATTGAGGAACAAAGAAGTTGCTTCTGTAAAAGTTCTTTGGAGGAATCAGTTAGTTGAGGGTGCTAGTTGGGAGGTCGAGGCCGATATGATATCCTGTTATCCTCGTCTCTTTCCCGCTGTCCCTACTCTAGCTTAAGGTATTTAGTTCCTCATGTTTTACTCTTTTGGTTTCATGTGTCTTAGATAATCCCATGTTTCCTCTTTTATGCATATTCATGAAAAACTTAAATTTTGAGAAAATGAGTTAACTTGATGATTTCTCCATGTTTATTTCATTTGAGTATGAGTTGCATATAGTCCTCATGAAATGATGTTTTGGATATGGTTTAGCTAGGAGGTTATTTTTTCCCCTCAGATATGTGCATTTATGTGATTGCATTCATGATGGACTGTTAGGCCTAGTTCCTACCCTCCTTATGATGTCTTGAATTCCATTCGAGGACGAATGTTCTCAAAGGGAGATATTGTAAAACCTTATATTTGGAAATGAAGAAAAATTTATATTTTTCTTAGTTGGTGTCTGTACCTACAGACCCCAGCTACAGACTGTAGGTGCTCTTACTAGTTATAGGTGGTAGGGTAAATGATTTTCAAATGTCAAGTTCTAGTTGCCTTTTTACTGTTCATCGGAATGGTTCGTCATTCCTTATATGAGTGGTAGGTAGGTCTCGTAGTTGAGTCCTAGACTTAGTGAAATTTTGACGGTCAAAGTTGGGAACGACAGTCAACATGTATGGACTGTATGAACACCAATGGACCGTACATGGTACCCATCGAAAGAGGGTAAATTTTAGGACCCCAGTAACACCTACGGCTGACCAGGACGGTCTGTAGTAGGACGTATGGACTATAGGTCCAATCGTAGATGGTGATCTGTAGTTATATTTAAAGGCTTCTTGGTCTTTACCCTAACTGATTAATGAATAAACTAGGTCATTTTGATCCTAATCTTAGACCCTATATAAGTTTTTAAGACTAAAATCTAACTATTTATGTAATTCTTCAAACTTCAAAATCCCTCCAAGTTCTTCCCCCAAATTTTCTTTCTCTAAAGTTTGAAGAAGAAATCTAGGATTTCAAGATCAAGTCTCCAATTCACAATTGATTGTAGTCTTTTGACATCAAGGTATGATAGTATTCACCTATAGAGTCTTTTCCTCCATAGGCTTCCTAAATTCTCCAATTATACAAGTTAGAATTCTCCAATTGAAGTTAAGGTTTTCTTATATCTGATGGGCTCCTTTCAATTATGATCTAATTGATTGTTTTATGTCTTTTTATGCATGAATTGAGATAGTTGCATGTTTTAAGTTGAATTAACTTGAAACCATGCATGATCTATGATTTCTAGACTATGATTATATGATGAGGCTTTTGACCTATAAAAGAAGAATTTATGAAGATATGCATGTTTCTTTATGAAATTGACATAAATGATTTAGAGTTGCTTTGAGAGTGAAGCATCGATGTTATTGTTGTTGTTGTGAAAGGATTTCTGACATACTACTCAAAACATGATTGTGAAAGGATTTTCTCACATAAAGGATTCATAAGCTTCAAAGGTTTCCTCACCTAAGAAGAATCTAGATTAAGAAGCTACTCTAATGAAATTTAGTTCCGATTGGCTACTTGATGTTCCCTTCCCTTGATAATAAGATAAGTTAAGATTAATGACTATTTCGTGGGATTTATGCTTAGTACCAAGAGGATATTGAGATGGAAGCTCTCCCGTAGATGAGGTCGGGTTTCTAGTAGCAATCTCTCTATCCCATAACTATGTGCCACCATAGGTTTGTCCTAGATAGACATTAGCTAGTGGATCCACCTAAACTAGAAGTTTATGGTTCTTACCTTGGAAAGTAAGGACATCTATTTTCGGTGTGGGATAGACACCGGATTCCATGTTATAGCTCACATGGTCTATGTCAGTTAATGACAAAGTTCCCACAATAATAAACTAAGGTTACTTCTTGAAGTATCTTAGATATGTTTTAAAGATGTTTAGCATCAATTGACCATGATTATGACTTATATTTTCTCACATGTTAATTTATAATTTAGCTTGGTTATTGTATTTCATGTAAAGTCCTTTTTAGAATGATTTCATAACTCTTATGCCTTTCTATCATACTTAGTACATTCCATGTACTAATGCATACTTTTGCATGCATTATTTCACTAATGTAGGGTCCGACGCTTCCATTCCGCACACTCATGGCTAGTGATCCCATATAGACATTGAAGATTGGTGAGTCCCTATATTTCATGGTCCAAGACTCTTTTATTGCTTTCATTTCTTTTTATTTCTGATTTTTTATGTGATGCATGGGTTACGTCCCAATCACTTCCTTATGATGTAATAGCTCGCTTTGAGACTTATGTTAGACTTCCACTTTTTATCAAACCCTTTCAGATTCGGAAATGTCTATTGAACTCTTTAAGTTCTTGTACCTTGTATGATGTATGCTAAGTGGATTGTATAGGGTCTTCAGGGTCGTATACGCCATGTTACGACTAGGGTGTACTTTGGATCGTCACACTTTAGAAAACAACTATAGAACTCAAAGCAGGAGTTAAAAGTTGAAAAATTACCTACCTTGTCAGAACTGTGAAAAATGGTCATACAACATTTAGATATTGGGAAAGGCCAGATGCGAAGTATAGCAAGTGCAATCATCTTTGTCATGAAGCAGTGATTTGAAAAAACAAATACGATAACCATGAAGCAGATGCACATGTCGTTGATGAAGAAGAAGGCCATCTTTTTGTTCTAACATGTATATAAAGTAAGGTTTCAACAAGTTATTGATTGAGTGAGAACAATTGCACTAACCACGTGACTTATGACAAGAGGTTTTTCAAATATTTAAAGTTTGACACCATCTGTCACGACCCGAGTCTACACCCTAGACGTGGCCGGCACACGAGAACCTTTTCTGGTTCCCAAGCTAACCCTCATCCTGGCTGACTACAAGCGGAAGACTAACTCAAGCATACAAAGCTTAAAACTGAATCAAATTCATTGAACTCAAATACAAAGCTTTAACTCAAATGATTAACTCTGAATATAATAGAATATTCAACTAGCCAGAAATAGGAAACTGAAGTCTTTAAAACATTTAATAAAATAAATGAAACATACTTCTCAAACTCTACTGTCTATCTATGAAGCCTCTAAATGACAAAGATAGAAATCGGGACAAGACCCACGACATCCTAACAAAACTGAAAGTAAATAGAATCCTCCGGAAGCAAGGAGGTTCACCAAAGCTAACTGGAACTGCAAGTGGTATCAACGAAGTACCAGTTGATGACCCTGGTTTCCTATATCTGCATCATAAAACGATGCAGGCCAAATGGCATCGGTACATTGAATGTACGAGGATGCAAGGGGAAAACTAAATCATAGCATAAGCTTGAACTGAAATCGAAGGAAACATACTTACCTTATCTCAAACTCACTTAACTCAAGAAATACTCACGGATACTCAAAGATACTCAAACATACTCAACTCAAAAGTACTCAAGGATAAGATACGCAACTCAATGAAATAGGGCTCAACTCAACAATAAGGTACTCATCTCAGTGAAACATAGTTCACCTCAACTCAATGAAATAGGGCTCAACTCAATAATAATGATTCTCAACTCAATAATAATGATTCTCAAGGATAAAGCAACAACAAAGGATGCAATATATGGAAAGATATTAAAAAGTAGATAATAACTCAATTTTATGTAAAAAGTACAATAATAACTCAATTATATGTAAAAATACCATAATAACTCAATTTGAAAATTCTGTAACCGACAACCATCACTATGAGTTATGTGATGATACAGCATCTCGCTCACGCTGCCAGAACTGTCATATACCATGCCGGAGTATAGAACTCCTCAACTAAGTGGATCCACTAAGCTATGCTTAAATTCAATAAGGAATCATCTAAAAAGTATGACCCTTTCTACCCACGTTGGCTACATGGTTTATGGGGGCTGTGAGTTGTCTGAACTCTCCCCCATATTGGTGCTCAATACTACTCTCAATAATATAACTCATGCTCATATGTTTAAAAAATATTTCCTCATCCTCAACTTTGAGATTATTACTCAAAAGATTTCTCTTAAAAGAGATAGTACTAAAACTTCTCATAAACTCCTTCGGAAATCGGTGTTTGCCCTTTTTTAAAATGTAAAAACATTTACTCTTGGGAATACTTAGTTCCCATATATTCATTTTGAAAAATGAAACTTGACTCTCCTCATCCTCATACTCATTTTCTCAAGTCTTTAAAAAAGTATAAATAACTGTAAAAGACATCTCAAAATACGGTTCATGCCGAATTATGGACGTGAAGGACTCAATTCAAGGGTTTTCAATAACCATATATAGAACTCAATACTCGAAACTCAATAGTTCCAGAACTCAAGGAATCAATGATTCTACTCATCTTATGAATGCTCGACTCATAAGGTTCATTCGGAATTATGGGCATGACTGACTCAACTCAAGGACCTCCATGTATAGCATATGGAAATCCATAATTATGAAAAATAGTTTTCAAAAAGGATTAGGAACTCAATACTCAAGAACTTAGAACTCGAAGATACTACTCCTCTCAAAGATACTCAATTTATGGAGTTCATGCGGACTCGACTCAAGGATCTCAACGTATTGTAGACTCATGAATACATTCTCCTCATTCTCATACTCACTTACTCGAGTATTGAATAATTTATAAGTAATTGTAGAAGACTCCTCGAAAAGACTCAAAGGGACTTTCTCAAACTTTACTCTTAACTCTTCCTTGAATTTGAATTATGAATTCAAGGGTTATGATTCATGTTATGAATGATCTCTCTATGTTTAGATGTAGTTTAGAATTGTTAGAATCAAAATGGAGTAAAGGTACACTTTAAAAAAACTTAGACAAAGCAAACAACGGAAAAAGGATGGGGGCAGGCGACCCTGGTGCACTGCTAGCGCGGGACGCCAGCCCCTAAACTTCAGAGAAATCATCTTGGCGCACTGCTGGGGCACCACACTAGCCCTTCCCCAGAACCTTCCGACAATTTTTCTTCTTCGATTTTTTACCCTAATTTTCCTAGAATAGAATGATTTCTTCCCAGCTCACTTAGATTCGAATACCCAACATAAGTACATGAAAATCTACTCAAAAACAACCCTCAAACTCCTAACATTCATCTCAAAAACTCATCAAACCCATTCTAATTGAAGAACGAAAGAAACACTTCAAGAACTTAAATTTCTCAACATTTATGGATAGATTTACAAAATAAACTCATGATTGGCGTGTGGGTGAAGGAACCCAACACTATGAAAACTTTAATACCTCTTAGGATCGGATTCTTGGCGAAAACCCCTTGAAAATTGTAAGAATCTTGATCGTTCTTCCTTTTCTCCTCTTTTCCTCCTCGTGAACTCATCTCAAAACCCTAAGCATAATTTAGGAATAACTAAAACTGATTCCAATCAGTTTATACCCCTAAAATTTTACTAGAAATGAGTTAGGCTAGTGGGGTAAGGAAAATACCAAAATACCCCTCATTAATTCGAGTAAATTACCTTAACTGGACAGGCTGAACTCAAACGGGCATATCTCCCTCATCCGAACTCAAAATTTAGCAAACTCAGTGGCGTTGGAAAGAGGATTCAAAGATCTTTTAATTGATATCTTATGGGACACCTAACTCATATTGTGCTCAAAGTTATGGTCTTTTTAAGTTGAACCAAAACTTAAAAGAACTTCCGAATGACTTGAATGAATTCTCTTTAGTTCTTTTAAGAACTCAAGATGCTACATCTATTGACCTTAACACTTAAGAAAATTTAAATTCCTCGGTAAAATCTTACTCACAACAAAGAATGGCTCGAGTCTTAGCTCAAAAAATTTCTAGGGTGTTACATTATCTTCCCCATGTGATCATTCATCCTCGAATGACGGCTGGACTGGGTATGGAATGGGGCTGCTCTTACTGTCTCCTTTGGCTCATGAACTTGCCTAATAACACAGGCTGGACTGATTCATACCAAGAGTTGGGACTTCCTATAGCACCTAAGTTAAGAACGATGTTGTTATTCACATAGTCACACCCTCTCTGAGGTTACCTTATTTGAAACAAGGGAGATTCAGGCATGAAGTAAGAATAGGAATACCATGCCTGGGGTAATGTGACTGCTAGTTGTTAAGCTTAGCAACACTCCTCAACTACGCTCTTCGTTCCTTATACCATACCTCATTGGGTGCAGCTCTTAGTTCCCATAAGGGTACATGACTTCTCTTACCAAGGCCTGAGTTTAATGACACGCTCTCACTATATTCAAACTTAACCCAAATCCTAAGTTTCGGGTCATATACCTCTATATGGGGAATCTCATCCTCCTCTTCCTCCTCATTTATAACCTTAGATTAAATTATCACACCACCAATATCATGACGGGAACATTAATCTTCTGCTTCTAACATTACTCCACTACTAAAAGGACTTCTGAAAAGATATCTCTCATACTCTTTTGACCTTATTACTGTGTTATTCTCAACACTTGACTTGATTTCTCATCATATCATCTCCCCCTTAAATCTAAAGCTGACACTTGAAAGTTATGGACCTATTCCATCATCTCTAAACAGGTCTACATCCCCCTTTACTCTATCACTCGGGAAAAGTTTATCTCATGACTACCGAACTCTCAATAAGCAGTTACTAAGACCACTTTCTAAGATGTTTCTCTTGACCTCAATTGGGACTTCGTCAGGTCACATACCATCTCTGGTGTATCTCTTACTGCTCTATCTTCATTTCTCTCATCTATGGGTCATAATGCCACACTTTCATTGCAAGGTACCACCATGATCTCCTCACATATTTCAGGTAAAGACTACTACATCAGATCTCAAAACTAACACCATCACCTTTATGTTGCCATCTTTTTTATCACAACACTCATCTCAAATTCAAACTTAGTGTCTAGTACTAAAGACATATATCAATATGATTGTTCACACCTTATACTACTTGCGATGACCAGAAAAGTCAAGAAACACTCACCAACTAAGATCTCATGACAAGTAGGAGATGTTTAGCTCTCCGTCTACCTACCTACATATTACCTTCACCTTCCATTTCACAACTTAAGTACTATTTACCCGCTTACTATGCATTACCTCTCAAATAGTTCTATCACCTTCGGAATAGCATGGGGTTCCCCCCTTCAAAATTCATAAGCCTATCTTTGGTCTATCACCTCATGAATACTCTACTCTCTAATTCCACACATATATTTAGTTTTCTCTAACACGATGCCACATCGACATCAACTCTATTCTGGTTAAAAGTATACTCTATCTCATACGGACTAGTAACTATTCCTCTTCCTTCTATCGAGAACTCTGTACAATATTATAATTCCTTTTTCTACTCATAGAGGAACTCATCACTTAAAACTTACTGGGTACATGAATGCAATAACATAATCTGCCCCTTAACTATCTCCCTTTCTTAGATTACCGAACCTCTGCATGCTTTTCTCTAACTCTGGGCAATTTCAATACTATTGCTCATAATCTCGTAGCTCATGCACCATTTTCAAGTGAAAATACTACCCAAGCTTTATAACACAATTCATCATAAGGATCTCAATTGGAACAAGGTTTTAAAGAAGAGAGTACATCTCACTTTTATCTTGAACGCACGATTCATATGAACATGAGCGCATTCCTTTAAAACTAATCACTTAACTCACTCATGGGATTCTCTCAAGCCACTCTAGAGTCTCATGACTTCCTCAAGATTTTACTATGAGCAACTCATCGATAAAGAACTTATTTTTCTTTTCAACCACCTCTAGTATGAGGGGTAGTCGAATGGATATGAGAACGGTATGAACATTTTGGTTCAAGGCTTGTTTCGGGGTTGAGGGTAAAGGTATGAACATTTTGGTTTAGTGACTTCTAACTTCATGACGCATGGCCTGCATTTCACTTTTTCTCCTTTTCTTTCACTCTTTTCGATTTTCACATTCCACCCTATGTTCTTTTAAGCATGATTCATTGGACACCCCATTTCTTTTGTTCATTTCACAAGCTTTATTTCAGCAATTCTTTTCTTTTTCAATCTTTTTCCACTTTCACTCTTCTCTTTTTCTTCTTTTTTTACAACGAGGGGTTACATATTTTTCAATATAATCCTTCAAGGGGAAATTTTTCACACTTCTTGACTTTTCTCCTTTTTCACCATACCCCCAAAATAGGCGTTTGGCCTAAGTTGGTTGTTCAAACAGAAAAATGCTTCATGAAGGTTATAGGTGATAGGACAAAGAGGTCAAAGTTATTCATGTTTCGTCCAAAGAAAAAGGATAGGCTCAAATGGTGCCAAGCTAGGTTCACACTCTCACAAGGTGGTCACAAAGAGGTATGATAGGAATTTTGGTTCACTTTTCACAAATTGTGCCTGAGATCATCTCTATCATTCGCTCACATCAGTCAATTGAACTAACCAGGCAAGTTCTAGGTATTACCAAGCACATATTTAAAGAAAAACTCACCACGCACGACATTCAACACAATCATCAAACAAGACTCTACAATTTTTAGCTAGCGTGCAATGATCATCACAAGAGGTCAAGTCAACAACCGGCTAGTCACGATGAGATGCTAGGAGTTCACATATGATTTATGCAGCTCAATTTGCTCATTGGAGCCGTACACGCATATCGTTCAATCAAGAGCACTATTCAATTAATCGTTATTGATTAGAACCGATACTCAAAATTACAAGAGAACAACCACGTTCACAAACACCAAGAGGTGGAAATTTTAATTTGGGACAAAACCAACATTTAATTACCCCCACCCTGCCAAATAAATTTAACATTGTCCTCAATGCAAAAATTAAAATAAAGACTGAATTAACAAAAAAAATGAAAAAAACATTGAATGAAAGGAGTGGGATCAGAAGGACTCTTCACTATGTGGCCAATCGGTGAAGGTTGCTTGATACCACCGAACCACTCGGTGAACCGCCAAACTGCATATGGTTCACCAAAATTTCCAGAATACTAGTCCTTTAGGAGGGACCAAAAGGCGAGTGAACTTGGGCTCATCGAACAAATTAACAGCTTCGCCGAATTTTCCAGAATGGTGGTCCTCGAGTCAGGACCAAAAGGTTGACCAAATCGCGACCGCAAAACCACTCGGTGGACCACCGAAACCATTTTATCATCGCACAATCACCAGATCCTGCACATTCAATAAACATTATTTGAAAACAACTAAAGTTTGGATTGCCTCCCAAGAAGCAGCTTATTTAACATCATGGCACGACGTGGAAATGCTCTCAAGCATCTTCCAAATTCACCACTTAAATTACCGATATTTCTTGACATTCTCAAAAATAGAGCTTCAGACGCTGCCCGTTCACTTTGAATGTTGGTCCTTCTAAACCTTCAACTTCAATTGCTCCATTTGTGAACACTCGAGTTACTTTCAATGGGCAGACCACTTGGATTTGAGTTTACCTGGGAAAAGTCTCAAACGAGAGTAGTAAAGAAAAACAAAATCACCAACTCGGAAGTCTCGCTGAAAGATTTTAGCGTCATGCCACTTCTTCATTTTCTCCTTATAAAGGGTTGCACTTACATACACCCTCAACCAAAATTCCTCCAACTCATGAAGTTGATTTACTCTCCCTTTTGAAGCATTCCCCCAGTTCAGATTTAACGCCTTCAATGCTCATAACGCCTTATGTTCAAGCTCAATTTGCAGGTGACAAGATTTTCTAAATACCAACTAATATGGTGACATGCCAATAGGTGTATTGAAGGCGGTGTGATACGACCAAAGAGTATCATCCAGCTTCCAAGACCAATCTGTCCGATTTGCATTCATTGTTTTTCCAAAATACTCTTAATCTCTCGATTTGAAACCTTAACTTGGCCGCTTGTTTGTGGATGATAGGGTTTTGCAACTATATGTTTGACTCTGTGTTTTCTCAACAACAAAGCAAACAATCGGTTGCAAAAATGAAACCCCCCATCACTGATATTAGCACGCGGGGTGCCAAATCATGTGAAGATGTAGCGCTTTAAGAATTGCACAACACTCTTTCCCTCATTGTTGGGTTAGGCTACAACTTCAACTCATTTAGAAACGTAATCAACTGCCACAAAAATGTACTTGTTTCCAAAAGAACTCACAAACGGACCCATAAAATCTATCCCCCAAACATCGAACAATTCAACCTCTAGGATGGGATTAAGAGGTAGCTCATGCTTTCTTGATACCCCTCCTTTCTTTTGGTATTGTGTGCATTGTTTAACAAAGCCATGTGCATCTTTGTATAGCAATCTCCAATAGTAGCCACTTTGAAGCACTTTGGCGGCTGACCGAACCCCGCTGTGATGTCCACCAACAGGCTAAGCGTGGCAAGCATTGAGAATATCATTGAATTCCTCTTCCGGTACGCATCTTCGAATTATATGGTCTGCACATTCTCTGAACAGATATGGTTCATCCCAAAAATACCTCTTCACATCGAACAAAAACCACTTTTGTTGGTAGAAGTTCAGGCCTTCGGCTATTATTCCACACACTACATAGTTAGCGAAGTCAGCATACCAATGTGGGTTGTCTCGGGTTTCCCTCATCACCGTTTCATCAGGAAACTCAGCCACAATGTCTCTTCCGTTGGGATCAACTATATTGATTTCTAACTGAGACAAATGATCTGCCACATGGTTTTCACATCCCTTCCGATCTTTTACTTCTAAATCAAACTCTTGCAACAATAATACCCACTGAATAAACTTTGGTTTTGCATCCTTCTTAGCCATTAAGTACATAATGGCAGCATGACCCGTGTGCACCACAACTTTGGTTCCCGAAAGATACGCTCTGAATTTTTCAAACGCATACACCACCACTAACAATTCTTGCTCCTTGACGGTATAATTCTTTTGCGCCACATTCAATGTCTTACTTGCATAATAAATTGGGTGAAATAACCTCCCTTTTCGTTGACCAAGAACAGCTCCGAAAGCACCACCACTAGCATTACACATGAGTTCAAATGGAATACTCCAATCGGGAGCAATAATGATCTGGGCTGATACTAGTTTTTCTTTCAAGCACAAAAATGCTTTTAGGCAAGAATTATCAAAATTGAAGGTAGATTCCTTCTCTAGCAATTTTCAAAGTGGGTGTGCTACTTTGGAAAAGTCCTTTACAAACCGCCTGTAGAAACCCGCATGGCCTAGAAAACTCCGGACACGTTTTACCGAGATAGGAGGGGGAAGCTTTGCAATTACTTTGACTTTAGCTTGATCCACTTGCATTCCTTCTCATGAAATTTTATTCCCCAACGCAAAGCCCTCCTTTACCATGAAGTGACATTTCTCCCAATTTAGAACTATATTGGTCTCCACACACCTTTGTAGCACTTGCCCAAGGTGTTAAAGACAGGCTTCAAATGAATCACCAACGACTGAGAAATCATCCATGAATACCTCCATTGAGTCTTCCACCATGTTTGCAAAAAATAGAGAGCATACATCGTTGAAATGTTGCCAGAGCATTACACAACCCAAAAGGCATCCTCTTGAAGGCAAAGGTCCCATAGGGGCATGTAAAAGTGTTTTTTTCCTGATCTTTCGGTGCAATGGAAATCTAGTTGTACTCGGAATAACCATCCAAAAAGCAGTACCATCCACACCCCGCAAGCCTATCAAGCATTTGGTCCATAAAAAGCATTGGGAAATAATCTTTCTCGGTCCATTCATTCAATTTCCGATAGTCCATACATACTCGCCAACCCTTGACCGGCCTCATAGGTACAAGTTCACCTTTTTTATTTTGAACCACCGTGATGCCTCCTTTCTTTGGTACACATTGCACGGAATTTACCCATTTCCTATCTGTAATAGGGTACACTACACCTGCGTCTAATCACTTGTTGATTTCTTTCTTCAGCACTTCTTGCATAGGCGGATTTAGTCTTCTTTGATGCTCAACATTTGGTTTGCATTCACTATCCAATTGGATTTTATGAGTACATATCCCGGGAGAAATGTAACACCCCAGAAACTAGTAGGCTAAACTAGAGCTAAACGTGAGGGTTAGGGCCATGGAAGTGGGCAAGGGCCAAGAGAGAGGACGAGGGTAGTCCACTCTACCCTAGACACTGCCCAAGCAACCACGACCACCACCACGGCTCGTGGTGAGGACCACGGCACATGGTGTGGCTCGTGGTAGGTAAGGAAGTAGCCTTGCCAAGGCTGCCCAAAAATAGCCCCTCCACACGAGAGCCTTGACGGCTCGTGGTAGTCACCACGGATCGCGGTGCCACTCGTGGAGGTGAGGCAGTGTGCCTCCATGGCTTCCCCAAAAGAGGACCCTCCCCATGAGCTACTAGACGGCTCGTGAAGGCCACCACAGGCCGTGGGAGGGGTCATGGACTTAAGTTAACCATTAGGGGGTTGAGGGGTGGCAAGTGAGGTCACTGGTCAAGGGACCACGGGCACCATGATGGGCCGTGTGACCCTTGACGGTCTGTGGTGCCTCACGTGAAGGGTGAGGCAAACCCCTGAAGCAAGGGGTTAAGTGGTCAATTTTGGTTTTAATCTAAATTAAGTGAGGTCGTTTTGCCTTAGTCTAGGACCACTATATAAGTCATTTTAACTCTAAAACTCACCCAATTAATTCATATTTTTCCGAAACCCAAATAATTTCCAAAGTTCATCCTCTCCAAAAATTCTCTCTCTAGAAAACTTGAAGAAGAAGAACAAGAAGGATATTCAAGCTAGGGTTTCAAGATCAAGCTTTTGTAAATAAATTTATTTGGGCGTTGATAGTAAGGTATGGTAGTTTTCATCCATGGATAGCTTTCATCCATGGAGTCCTCTCAAAACCTTTAATTTCAAAAAGATAGAAATTCCCAATTGTTGGGGTTTGATTCAAAAGTCATGGGTTCCTTTCAAACTTGATTCTAATGGTTGAATTATGTTATATTAAGCATGAATTAATGATTTCATATGGTTTTTATGATATATCCCCAAGAACCCATGTAATTCCCATATTTCTCAAAGTTGATGGTATGATGTGGGTCTTTGTTGATGAAACAAGAATTTCATGAATTAATGCATGAGATGAGAGAATCACATGAATTATAATTAAATCCATGTCTAATGCTTGAATTCTATAGGTGTTGATTTAAAGTAGTGCTTGAAATTTGAAAGGGCAAAGTATGAAATTATGCGTGTTTTTATGAAGACTATGTGAATGCTTTCAGTACACTTTGAGAGTGAAGTGTCAATGATTATGGTATTGTTGTTGTGTTGATTGAATGTCTATTCTCATGAAAACATAATGAACATGATGTGAAAGGTTTTCTCACATAATGAAGATTCTAAGGTTGAAAGGCTTTCTCACCTAATTGAATCTAAGATTTACCTGTAGACATGATTTGAAAGGTTTTCTCACACATGATCTAAAAGCTATCCTAATGAAATAAGTTGGATTGATTGTCAAGGACATCCTTCCATGAAACGTGAGTTAAGTCAAGACTTAATAAGTACTTTGTGCGATTAATGCTTAGCACCGAGTGAATATTGAATATAAGATGGAAGCCTTTTATGCAAGTTTAGATCGGGTTTCCCAAGTATGTCTCATGAGATGGATACCTTATACGCAAGTTGAGTCTGGGTTTCTAGCAACAATCTCCTTATCCCATAAACTACGTGTCCCCGTAGGATATTGTGCTAGTAGAACCACCTAAGCTAACAAACCATGATTCTACCTTAGGCAAGTAGGACAACCCTTTTCGGTGTGGGTAACACCGGGTGATCATGTTATAGCTCACATGGTCTCATGTCGGTTATGGCTTATTCCCACAACAAGAACAATAATATGAATAATGAACTATGGTTCCTCAAGAATTTTTGTATATGAGTTCAAAGGTTTATAAAGATGATGATGACTATGTTGGCTATGTTTTATGACTTATGATTTCCAAACTCTTATATCATGGTTAACTTGGTAAATTGCATTCTTTCAAATGAAATGTCCCTTTTAGGATGTTTCAAGTGTTTTTATGCATGGCTATCATACTTAGTACATTTTTGTATTAACGCCTACTTTTGCTTACATATTTCCCAAGTGTAGGGTCCGACACTCGAGGTGATCATTCTTGTGGCTAGAGCTTGGATTTTAATTATTTACCGAGCATGGTGAGTCCTCATGGTTCGAGGATAGATTTTCCTATTTTTAGTTTCTTTCATGCACTTTCCCTTTTGAATATGTTGTATGGGCTAGGACCTGTATCATTCAATATTGTAATAGATGGCTATGATGAGACAAAGTGTCTAGACTTCCGCTTTCTTTTATGAAAAACTTTTTGAGACTTTAAATGTGTTTTACTCTTATTGTTCTATTTCTTATGTTATGAGGACTAAGTGGCTTTTTATGGAGTCCTTCGGGGTTCTATACACCATGTTACATCTAGGGTGTACCCCTGGGTCGTGATAAACTTGGTAATTAGAGCACAATGTTTAGAATGATCCTAGGATGATGTCTGATAAGCCACGTCTAGTAGAGTCTTGTTCATGAGTGTTAAGCGTGCCATATTTATGAATGAGAGGCTACAAGATGTTTAGGAAACTCCACTTCTTTCATTACTCTTAAGTCGTGCGATAGAGTTTAACTCTATAAGGTCTTTCTCCTAATCCTTACGCGCTGGTCTACAGGACATGACTACTCAAGGAGCTTTCACTAGTGGAATTGAGTGAGACAATGTTGATCAAGGAGCTCCTCCTCAAGCTCCTCAAGTTTCGGTTGATCATTCGATCGATTAAGTGGCTAAAACAAAGTTTAGGTTTGGTTTTTAAATGTTGACTCAAGCCGGAATAGAAACCCCAGAATTTTATGGGTCAAAAATGGAGGAAGACCCTCAAGAGTTCATAGATGAGGTCTCTAAGGTGTTGGACTTTGTGGGAGTGACTCCGGTAGAGAAGGTGGAATTGGCCGCTTATCAATTGAAAGGTGTTGCTCAGATTTGGTTCAACCAATGGAATGAAGCGAGGCCGGTAGAAGTGGGTCCCATGGAGTGGGAATGGTTTAAGAATGGTTTTCTTGATAGGTTTTGCCCTTTGGAGATTAGAGAGGCTAGGGTACTTGAGTTTATAAACCTTCGGCAAGGTAATGTGAATCTTAAGGAATATGCTTGGAGGTCCACTAGGTTGTCAAGATATGCTCAATCTATAGTGGCAACCCTAGGTCGAAAATGAGTAAGTTTGTGTCGGGTGTGTCCGACTTAGTAGTGAAAGAATGCCATACAACTATGCTTGATCGTGATATGGATATTTCTCGTCTTATGATTTAAGCCCAACGGATTGAAAAAGAGAAACTTAAGGAGAGGTCTAGGGAGAAGAAGAGGTCTAGTATTGATAATGATAATTCCTCTCAAGAAAGGTCCGATGGACATGGTCGTTCTAACTTTCAACAAGGATTTTCCGGACAAAGTTCTTTTAAGGTCCCTCCAAGGTGCAACCAAGAGAGGGTGTCCAACCCTACGCCTCAAGGAAAGGATAGTAGACCCCTATTTCCTACTTGTGCTAGGTGTGGGAAGAGGCACAAGGGTAAGTGCCTAGCCAGCACAGATGGTTGTGGTAAAAGTGGTCACAAAATGAGGGATTGCCCAATGCTTAAGGCTAAAGGAAGAGAGGGAAAGCAAGCTCCTCCTATTGGTTCGAATTTCAATGCTCCCAAGACAAACCGCTTCTATGCTCCCAGGCTAGAGGTTAACAAGAGTATCCTCCAGATATGGCTACCGGTATGTTGTAAGTTTTCAATTGGATTGTGTATTTTATTATATCCCGGTATTACCTTGTATTTTGTGACCCCAAAGTGTGGCTATGTGGATTGATGTGTTGTTAGAACCTTTTCTGCCTCTACTCGTGTAAGTGATTCTATTGTGGCCAAGAGGGTTTATAGAAAGTGTCCCGTTTCCCTATCCCATAGAGTTACTCTTGTTGATTTGGTAGAGCTTGATATGTTAGACTTTGATGTTATCTTGGGTATGGATTGGCTGCACTCTTGTTATGCTTCTGTTGATTGTAGAACTCGTGTGGTAAAGTTTCAGTTCCCGAATGAGCCTATCCTTGAGTGGAAGGGGGGAAATTCTATGCCTAAGGGTCATTTTGTTACATGTCTTAAAGCTAGAAAAATGATCTCTAAGGGTTGCATTTACTATCTGGTTAGGGTGAGGGATGTAGATTCAAAAAACCCTTCTCTTGAGTCGGTCCCCGTTATAAATGAGCTTCCAGAAGTGTTCCCAGATGATCTACCCGGTATTCCTCCTAAGCGGGAAATAGACTTCGGTATCAACCTTCTCCCGGATACGCAACCTATCTCTATTCCTCCTTACAGAATGGCCCCGGCCGATTTAAAGTAGTTGATAGAACAATTGAAGGATATGTTAGACAAGGGTTTTATTCGACTGTGTATCTCTCCATGGGGTGCTCCGGTATTGTTCGTTAGGAAGAAGGATGGTTCTCTTCGTATGTGTATAGACTATCGTCAGTTGAACAAGGTGACAATTAAGAATAAGTATCCTCTACCAAGGATAGATGATCTGTTTGACCAACTTCAAGGGGAAAGTTATTTCTCTAAGATTGATCTCCGGTCGAGATATCACCAATTGAAGGTGAGGGAAAATGACATTCCGAAGACAGCTTTCCAAACTTGATATGGTCATTATGAATTCCTAGTAATGTCGTTTGGTTTGACTAATGCTCCGGTAGCGTTTATGGACTTGATGAATAGAGTGTTTAGGCAATACCTTGACATGTTTGCGATTGTGTTTATTGATGATATTTTGATGTATTCAAGTAGTGAGAATGAGCATGTTTATTATTTGTGGATTGTGTTGAAAGTTCTTAAGGACCAACAACTTTTTGCAAAGTTTAGCAAGTGTGAATTTTGGTTAAGGTCCGTAGCTTTCCTTGTTCATGTTGTGTCTAATAAGGGCATTGAGGTAGATCCTAAGAAGATGGATGCAGTCAAGAGTTAGCCTAGACCTCTAACTCCTTCGGATATTAGAAGCTTCTCGGGTTTGGCCGGTTATTATAGAAGGTTTGTTGTGGGTTTTACTTCCATTGCCTCTCTGTTGACGGCTTTGACTCAAAAGAAGGCTAAGTTCATTTGGTCGGAAGCTTGTGAGAAAAGTTTCCAAGAGTTGAAAGATAGACTCACTTCCACTCCGGTGTTGACTTTACCGGAAGGTACGGATGGTTTTTTGGTATATTGTGAGTCCTCTAGAGTTGGGTTGGGATGCGTGCTTATGAAAAATGGTAAAGTGATTTCCTATGCTTCAAGGAAAGTTAAAGTCCATGAGAAGAATTATCCTACCCATGACTTTGAGTTAGCGGCGGTTGTTTTTTCCTTAAAGATTTGGAGGTATTATTTGTATGGGGTTCATGTTGATGTGTTTACCGATCATAAGAGTTTACAATACGTGTTTAGTCAAAAGGATTTGAATTTTCGCCAAAGAAGGTGGCTTGAATTATTGAAAGATTATGACATGAGTGTCCTTTATCACGCCGGTAAGGCAAATGTAGTAGCGGATGCTCTTAGTAGGTTGTCTAGGGGTAGTGTTGCTCATATCGATGATGATAAGAAAGAGTTGGTTCGAGATGTTCATAGGTTGGCCCGATTAGGTGTTCAATTAGTGGACTCCACCAAGGGTGGTGTTATGGTTCACAATGGGTCTGAATCATATTTTGTGGCGGATATAAATTCTAAGCAAGGTTTAGATCCTATTTTGTTTGAATTGAAAGAGGCGGTGCTTAAGAAATCTGTTGAGGCTTTCTCCCAAGGGGAAGATGGTGTACTTAGATACCAAGGTCGTTTATGTGTTCCTAATATTGACGACTTGAGAGAGCAAATCTTGTCAGAAGCCCATAGTTCTCGGTATTCCATTCACCCGGGAGCTACCAAGATGTACCGTAACTTGCGGGAGGTCTATTTGTGAAATGGGATGAAGAAAGATATCGCGGAGTTTGTGGCTTAGTGCCCTAATTGTCAACAAGTTAAGGTTGCACATCAAAGACTGGGAGGTTTATCCAAAGATATAGGTATTCCTACTTGGAAGTGGGAAGATGTGAACACAGACTTTATCGTCTGTTTGCCTCGTATCCGGAGACAACATGACTTTGTTTGGGTTATTGTAGATCAAATGACAAAATCAGCTCACTTTATTCCCGTCAAGTTTTCATTTTCAGCAGAGGACTATGCTAGGTTATACATAATAAAAATGGTGAAGTTGCATGGAGTGCCTTTATCCATTATTTTTTATTGTGTCCCTCAATTCACTTCTCGCTTTTGGAGGTCTTTCCAGAAGGGTCTTGGCACCAAGGTTAAGCTTAGCATAACTTTTCATCCCTAAACCTATGGGAGAGCGGAGCGCACCATCAAAACTTTATAAGATATGTTAAGAGATTGTGTAATTGACTTTAAGGGCAATTGGGATGACCATTTCCATTGGTAGAGTTTGCCTACAATAATAGCTATCACTCAAGTATTGGTATGGCTCCATCTGAGGCCTTGTATGGTAGGAGATGCATATCTCCCGTTGGTTGGTTTGAGGTGGGTGAAGTTACTTTGATAGGTCCCGAATTGGTTCTTGAGGCCATTGAGAAAGTCTGACTCATTAGAGAGAGGTTGAGAACGGCTCAAAGTCGGCAAAAGTATTATGCTGATGTGAGAAGAAGAGATCTAGAATTTGAAGTTAACGATTGGGTCTATTTGAAATTCTCACCAATGAAGGGTGTGATGAGATTTATCAATAAAGGGAAACTTAGTCCCCGGTATGTAGGCCCATACCAAATTTTGAGACGTATTGATAAGGTTGCCTATGAGTTAGATTTTCCAAGTGAGTTGGCTTCGGTGCATCCGGTGTTTCATGTCTCTATGCTTAAGAAGTGTGTTGGAGATCCGAAATCCATAATCCCCTTAGAAGGGTTGGCGTTGATGAAAGTCTTTCGTATGAGGAAGTTCCGGTAGAGATTCTAGACCGGCAAGTAAGGAAATTCTGAAACAAGGAAATAGCTTCCGTAAAGGTCTTATGGAGGAATCAACTAGTTGAGGGTGCTACTTGGGAGGCTGAGGCCGATATGATGTCCCGATATCCTCATTTTTTTCCTTCTACTCCTATTCTAGCTTGAGGTAATTAGTTCCTCTTGAGTTTTCCTTGTTTTAGGAGTCATGTGTGTTATTTGAGTTTTCCATGACTTCCCTATGTTATGCATGTTCATGAGAAACTTATGTTTAGAAAGAAAATGTGTTTATATGATTGATTTTCCTCATGTTGATGTGCATTGAGTATGAATTTCCTATTGACTTCATGAGATGAATTGATGAACATTCTTTTAAATATGCTTTTAAGAGTATATTGCATAAAGGCTCCATGAGATTGTGTGGAGCATGCTTGTATCTTGGAGAAGGTAATTCCTCCTAAGAATATGAGAAATGTTGAATTTCATGCATAATGGGTTGTTAGATGTAGTTCCTACTTCCTTATGATGCACTGAGTATATCTGAGTTGGAGTTGATTTTTCCTCCTTTGTTTTGTGCATTGTTATGATGTTGCATGCATGATGGGCTGCTACTCTTGAGTCTTTACTTCCGTAAGGTTTCTAAAGCCTCATTTGAGGACGAATGTCCCCAAGGGGGAGATACTGTAACAATCCGGAAACTAGTAGGCTAAACTAGAGCTAAACGTGAGGGTTAGGGCCATGGAAGTGGGCAAGGGCCAAGGGAGAGGACTAGGGCAGTCCACTCTCCCCTAGACACTACCCAAGCAACCACGACCACCACCACGGCTTGTGGTGAGGACCACGGCTCATGGTGAGGACCACGGCACGTGGTGTGGCTCGTGGTAGGCTAGGCCGTAGCCTTTCTAAGGCTGCCCAAAAATATCCCCTCCACACTAGAGCCTTGACGGTTCGTTATAGTCACCACAGATCGTGGTGCCACTCGTGAAGGTGAGGCAGTGTGCCTCCAAGGCTTCCCCAAAAGAGGACACTCCCCACGAGCCACTAGACGGCTAGTGAAGGCCACCACGGGCCATGAGAGGGGTCGTTGTTTTAAGTTAACTATTAGGGGGTTGAGGGGTGGCAAGTGAGGTCACTGGTCAAGGGACCACAGGCACCATGAAGGGCCGTGTGACCCTTGACGGTCCGTGGTGCATCCCGTGAAGGGTGAGGCAGACCCCTGTAGCAAGGGGTTAAGTGGTCAATTCCGGTTTTAATCTAACTTAAGTGAGGTCGTTTTGCCTAAGTCTAGGACCACTATATAAGTCATTTTAACTCTAAAACTCACCCAATTAAGTCATATTTTTCCAAAACCTAAATAATTCCCAAAGATCATCCTCTCCGAAAATTCTCTCTCTAGAAAACTTGAAGAAGAAGAAGAAGAAGAAGAAAAAGGAGATTAAAGCTAGGGTTTTAAGAGCAAGCTTTTGTACATCAATTTCTTTAGCCTTTGATAGTAAAGTATGGTAGTTTTCATCCATGGATAGCTTTCATCCATGGAGTCCTCTCAAAACCTTTAATTTCAAAAAGTATAAATCTCAAATTGTTAGGGTTTTAATCAAAAGTCATTGGTTCCTTTCAAACTTGATTTTAATGGTTGAATTATGTTATATTAAGCATGAATTAATGAATTCCTATGGTTTTTATGAAATATCCCCAAGAACCCATGCAATTCCCATATTTCTCAAAGTTGATGATATGATGTGGGTCTTTGTTGATGAAAGAGGAATTCTATGAATTAATGCATGAGTTGATAGAATCACATTAATTATAATGAAATCCATATCTAATTCTTGAATTCTAGATGTGTTAATTTAAATTAGGCTTTGAACCTTGAAATGGCAAAGTATGAAATTATGCATGTTTTTATGAAGACTATGTGAATGCTTTAAGAACACTTTGAGAGTGAAATGTCAATGATTATGATATTGTTGTTGTGTTGATTGAAAGGCTATTCTCATGAACACATAATGAACATGATGTGCTCACATAATGAATATTCTAAGGTTGAAAGGCTTTCTCACCTAATTGAATCTAAGATTTACATGTAGACATGATGTGAAAGGTTTTCTCACGATGATCAAAGAACTATCCTTATGAACTAAGTTGGATTGATTGTCAAGGACATCCTTCCATGAAACATGAGTTAATTCAAGACTTAATAATTACTCCGTGGGATTAATGATTAGCATCGAGTGGATGTTGAATATAAGATGGAAGCCTTTTTTGCAAGTTGAGTCTAGGTTTCCCAAGTATGTCTCATGAGATGGAAACCTTATACGCAAGTTGAGTCTGGTTTTCTAGCAATAATCTCCTTATCTCATAAACTACGTGCCCCCTTAGGATATTTAGCTAGTGGATCCACCTAAGCTAACAAACCATGGTTCTACCTTAGGCAAGTAGGAAAACCCTTTCCGGTGTGGGTAATACCGGGTGATCATGTTATAGCTCACATGGTCTCATATCGGTTAAGGCTTATCCCCACAACAAGAACAAGAACATGAATAATGATCTATGGTTACTCAAGAAGCTTTGTATATGAGTTCAAAGGTTTTTAAAGATGTTGATGACTATGTTGGCTATGTTTTATGACTTATGATTTCCAAACTCTTATATCATGGTTAACTTGGTAAATTGCATGCTTTCAAATGAAATGTCCCTTTTAGCATATTTCAAGTGTTTTTATGCATGGCTATTATACTTAGTGCATTTTTGTAGTAACGCCTACTTTTGCCTACATTTTTCCCAAGTGTAGGATCCGGCACTCGAGGTGATCATTCTTGTGGCTAGAGCTTGGATTTTAATTGTTTCCCGAGCTTGGTGAGTCCTCATGGTTCGAGGATGGATTTTCCTATGTTTAGTTTCTTTCATGTACTTTCCCTTTTGAACATGTTTTATGGGCTAGGCCCAAAATCATTCAATATTGTAATAGATGGCTATGATGAGACAAAGTGTCTAGACGTCCGCTTTCTTTTATGAAAAACTTTTTGAGACTAGAAATGTGTTTTACTCTTATTGTTCTATTTCTAATGTTATGAGGACTACGTGGGTTGAATGGAGTCCTTCGAGGTTCTATATGCCATGTTACATCTAGGGGGTACCCCGGGGTCGTGACAGGGAATCCTCACAATATCAACAATTGTCCATCCGATGGCTTTATTGTATCATTTCAACACCTCAACCAACAATTTCACTTGCCACTCAAGCAAGTCCGCAACAATGATGACGGGCAAGGTGTCGTTCGCTCCCAAGAATACATACCGAAGATGGGATGTGAGTGCTTTCAACTCAAGCTTTGGAGATTCTTTGATGGATGGTTTAGCCGGAGGACTCTCTCGATTTTTCAGATCAATATCAAGCTTCACTAGATTTTTCGAATAAGCACCTAGTCCCGATAGAGCAGCCAAAAATTCATCATACCCTTGGACTTCATCCTCATCATAATTTGGAAGAACAACATCGAGGGGTTCACTCATGCACATCATTTCACTCACACTAGCTACTGCCTCATCAGTTGTTGAGATGACATGGATGTCACTAGGTTGCTTCATCGATTTGCACACATTGAATGTAACCTCTTCATAATTTACCCGGAAATTTAACTTACCACTTTCAACATCCACTAGAGCTCGTCCGGTTGCTAAAAATGGCCTACCCAAAATAATAGGCACCTCTGCATCAGTCTCACAATCCAAATAACAAAATCAGCCGAAAAAATAAATTTATCCACCTTCATCAAGATATCATAAAGTATTCCAATGGGGTATTTAATAGAATGGTCAGCCATGAGAAACCGCATTATTGTGAATTTAGGTTAACCCAGCCCAAGCTGTTTGAAGATAGCGTACCGCATAAAGTTGATACTCGCTCCCAAGTCATACAGAACCTTGGCAAACTGAACTATTCCAATGGTACACGGGATGGTGAATTGCCCCGGATCCTCTTTCTTTTTTATCACATCGCTGGACATAATAGCACTAAAATTATGAGAGACTTCAATTGTTTTGAAATCGATACTTCTTTTCTTTGTGACTAGTTCCTTCATGAATTTAGCATATCCCGGCATCTCGAATAATGCTTCCACTAAAGGAAGGTTTATGGAAAGTGTCTTGAACACGGATAGAAATTTCTTGAACTTTTCATCTTCATTCCGCTTTTTGAGCCTTTGAGGAAAAGGGGGATTGATTTTGGGCAATGGTTTTACCAACTTTGGATAAGATGTAGTCCCTTCTTTGGCTATTTGTAGCTTTTCGGTTGTGGTTTTCCTAGGGTTTTCTGTCTCCTCTTCAGGCATGCTATTCTCCGGAGCTTGGTCGGGTCTCTCTACATCAATGGTGTCTTTTTCTTCTCCACTAGTGTTTGCCCCATCATTCATCTTCACATCATCACCTGCTACTTTCCCACTTCGTATCAAAACCACCATCCATTTGTCATGATCAACCTTTGAATTTGCCATATCATCATATGCCCATTTTCAAAGTAGCTTGGGTCTTATTTGGGCTGAAAGTTGACTCATTTGACATTCAAGTTGCTTGATAGAATCTGCGTGAGAGTTTACTTTATTATTCAAGGATGAGAAATCAGCCTTCATTTCTTTAAGTATGTCATCCGACCCTTCAACCTTATCTAGAATGCGCGTTAACAATTCATCCACTCGAAAACTCCCTGAACTTCCCCTAGATTTTGGGCTATCACCTGTTTGCACATGATACGCATCAGGATTGTCTTCTCTCCTCCAAAAGTCATGTTGGTCAGCCCAATCTCGATTGTAACCTCTCCGTTCATCTTCAATAAATGTGTTCCAACCGTGATTCCCACCCCACTTTAAAGAGTCTGAGTGAGAATCCTCCTATAGTCTTGACACCTTTTTTACCTCATTGTTTTCAGAAATACCTCCCAAAACCTGTTCATTTAGCAACCCCATTTGAGACATCATCTTGGCTATCTTATCGTCTCGTTCTTGGTTTTTTCTACCTGTTCTTTAGTCAGCTCAAAATTCAAGGGAGACACTTGATCTTCCTTAGTGTACCACTTATGATTGATCTTTGTCTTTTCGTTGAGGAGAGTGGATGCTATAGCGAATGGTTCCTGCATGATTCCTCCTCAAACAACTTGGTCAGCCACCCCTTTGTTTATTGAATTAAGACTCCGATAGAAGTATTGTAGCAACACGTTGCTCGGGAGTCCATGAGTTGGGCACTTGAGTAGCAGCTTCTGAAATCTAAACCACGTTTCATGAATCGGTTCCCCATCTACCCGTTTAAAGTTCTGAATATGATCTCTTAGCTTCATCATCCACGAGGGAGGGAAAAACTTGACATAGAATAGATCGGTGAGTTATTCCTTGGTAACTCAGCCAACCATTTTGTTGCCTCCCCCATTAGAGAGAATGGGAACAACCGAAGTCTGACCGACTCTTGTGTGATATTCTCGAAGACAAATGGACCACAGACGTCCATGAAGTTTCGAACATGCTCATAGGGATCCTCATGAGTTATCCCTTCAAACGAACCCTTCATTTGCAATAGCTGCAACATCGTGCTAGTCACGTGGAAAACCAAAATTTCCCACGACTGGAGGTAAATTAATAGCACCTACACCAACCAATTGAGCTTCATTGACATTATTCAAGTTACCGATGTCATCTTGAAGTCCAAGTTGGCTAGCGTTACTCCCGTTCACACTCATCTCATAGCATGTTCACAAGCAGCCAAAAACAAACACAAAACAAAGTAAGTCGATTCAACTACAAACACGATTAGATCACAACTAGACTTCACTAAAACAATTCTAAACACCACTCCCCGGAAACGACGCCATTTTTGATAACGCTCAACTACATTTCATCTAATTCTAAGTGTAGGCGATCACAATCTAGTATAAACCTAATGAAGAGTTGGGGTCGATCCCACAGGGAGTGATACGGTAGAGAATTCAATTACGAAGTGAAAGACATGTTCTAATCATTTGTAGGAATAGATATTATCGAAGACATTAAAGTAAATTGAAGGAATTGACCACAAATGTTGAATGGGGGGATACGATTTATCAACTAACAACAACAAAAACAGGGGAGGTATCAAGTATAAAGGGATCCTTGGGGATGTGATCGATTAATTGCCAATTACGCTATACGGGTGATTATTAATTACTGAAAGTTGCTTAAGATTAGTGGTTAGGCTAGACTATATATGCAATAGCCATCTCTCTATCAACTATCACGATTCAAGCGAGTTCTCTCGAACCTCAACAAGCATATAATTAAGAACAACCCAAAACCTCAATTTACCAACTCTCTCGAGCTAGATAGGTAGTATCAAATTAAGACTCACTCTCTCGAGCTGAATCCACAACAATTCAATCACCACAATCATCAATTTATAACCTTAATTCTACAACCTCTTTCTCAAGCAAGCATAGAATACTAAACTAGAACTGCATGGGTAACTACAATCCATGCATTAAAACCCAGTTATCAATCAAACCCACTTCAAAATCAACAATCAAATAATTAATTATCAACACCCATAAGCTAATCTAGACAATTAATCACATAAGCACACCCCCAAGAAAATGGGTTTTAGGCACGCATTATAAAGAGCAGAAAAACATTACCAATTATATTCTCCATAAGATGGGTAACAAAACTCGAGTCTTCACAATACTTCAAATTCCCTTCCAAATAAAAACCCAACTTCTAACTTTACTCAAAAACTAGTGTCTGGAGCAAAAACCCAATGTCTAACAATGTCAAGATATCTTTTTCTCTTTTTGAAAATCAATTTATACGTTCCCAGATTTATGCCTTCGAGGTTATTCGGCGTATGTGTCGAGCGTCACCGAGCAGGTTGGCGACGTGTCAAATGCTCCTCTACCTCACCTTTTTAGCTTGAGTCTTCACCCTTTCTGTGTTGTGATTTTAGGCGATCGAGGTCTGGCTCGCTGACCTGATTGGCAATGCGCCAATTTTCCTTTCTCATCATCGTTTTGCTTGCATCTTCACTAAGAGTTCTGTAACTTTAGGTGCGCTGAAACTCCTTCAATGATCCAATCGGCGTGTCTCCGACGTGCACGTTCCATCACCGAATTGTCTTTGTCTAAGGGTTGGTATGTTGTAACTTTAGGCAAGCTAAAGGACCACTCAGCGAGTCTTCGAGTGGCCTTGGTGATCCTCAGCCTTGCTTTTCTTCAACTGATTCAATTTTTTCGCTCCATTCTGCTCGGTTATGTCCTTGCCTTGCTCTTTTGCCTTCATAGTTGCAAATTAGCATTTAAACATCAGTTAGAGCAAAAAATAGGCATCGAGGACACTAATACCATGAATAATAAGCCCTAAAAGAGTCAAAATCCCAGCCTCATCAATTTTCTAACCGACAACTACCACTATGAGTTGTGTGATGATACAACATCTCACCCACGCTGCAAAAACTGTCATATACCTTGTCGGGGTATAGAACTCCTCAACTAAGTGGATCCACTAAGCTATGCTTAAAAATCAATAAGGAATCATCTAAAAAGTATGACCATTTTTACCCACGTATGCTACATGGTTTATGGGGGTTGTGAGTTGTCTGAACTCTCCCCCATATCGGTGCTCGATACTACTTTCAATAATATAACTCATGCTCATATGTTAGAAATTTTTTTTCCTCATCCTCAACTTTGAGATTATTACTCAAAAGATTTCTCTTAAAAGAGATAGTACTCAAAACTTCTCATAAACTCCTTTGGAAATCGGTGTTTCCTCTTTTTTAAATGTAAAAGCATTTACATTTGGGAATACTTAATTCTCATATATTCATTTTGAAAAATGAAACTCGACTCTCCTAATCCTCATACTCATTTACTCAAGTCTTTAAACAGATTATAAATAACTGTAAAAGACTTCTAAAAATAGGGTTTATGCCGAATTATCAATGTGAATGACTGAATTCAAGGGTTTTGAACCACCATATATAGAACTCAATACTTGAAACTGAATAATTCCAGAACTCAAGGACTCAATGATTCTACCCGTCTTATGAATGCTCGTCTCTCGATGTTTAGATGTCGTTTAGAGTGGTTTGAATCAAAAGGGAGTAAAGGTACACCTTAATAAAACTTAGACGGAGCAAACAACGGAAAAAGGGTGGGGGCAGGCGACCCTGGCACACTGTTTGCGTGGGGTGCCAGCCCCTAAACATTAGAGACATCATCCTAGTGCACGGTTGGGGCGTCTCTCCAGCCCCCCTTGCGCATCTGGGGTACGCCACCCCAGAACCTTCCGATGAATTTTCTTCTTCAAATTTTTAGCCTAATTCGCCTAGAATCGAATGGTTTCTTCCCAACTTACTTAGATTTTAATACCCAACATAAGTACATTAAAATATACTAAAAAAACAACCCTCAAACTCCTAACATTCATCTCAAGAGCTGATCAAACCTATCCTAATTCAAGAACGAAAGCAACACCTCAAGAACACTTATCAAGAACTTAAATTTCTCAATATTTATGTATAGATTCACAAAAGAAATACATGATTGGTGTGTGGGTGAATGAACCCAACACTATGAATAGTTAAATACCTCTTAGGATCGAATCCTTGGCGAAAACCCCTCGAAGATTTCAATAATCTTGATCATTCTTCCTTTTCTCCTCTTTTCCTGTTCTTGAACTCTTGTCAAAACCCTAAGCATAATTTAGGAATTACTTAAACTGATTCCAATCAGTTTAGACCCCTAATATATCACTAAAAATGAGTTAGGCTAGTGGGGTAAGGAAAAGACCAAAATACCCCTCATTAATTCGGGTAACTTTCCTTAACTGGACAGACTGAACTCAAACATGCATATCTCCCTCATGAACTCGGAATTTAGCAAACTCGGTGGCGTTGGAAAGAGGATTCAAAGACCTTTCATGTGATATTTTATATGCCACCTAACTAATAGTGTGCTAAAAGTTATGGTCATTTGAAGTTGACCCAAAACTTAAAAGAACTTACGAATGACTTGAATGAATTCTCTTTAGTTCTTTTTGGAACTCAAGGTGCTGCATCTTGTGACCTTAACACTTAAATTTTTTTAAATTCCTCGTTAAAATCTTACTCACAACGAAGAATGGCTTGAGTCTTATCTCAAAAAAAATTTGGGGTTTTACACCATCCATCTATCTCGTGTGTAGCCGAGACTCTCTCGCTTGTTAAAGTCTTCCACCATTCATCGTGATATGAAATCCTCCAAATGGCATCTTAGACACAAATTGAGACATTAATTAACTAAGCAACAACATACCCTCTGTAATGTGGGGTCTGAACAGGGTAGAGTATACATAGACCTTACAACTACTATGGGAGGTAGAGAGATTGTTCCCCATAGACCCTCGACTCAAGGAAAAGTATATTAAAGCTAATTGAAAAAGAGATAGTAGACACTGACATAAATATTAATTAGTTAATCATAAAAGTTTAATTTACCAGGAAGAGAAGAAGTGTGAGGGAATGAAGAGCACATATTATTTGGTGATTGAACTACCTCCTCACTCTTTCCCCTTGATTCTGCTTCCTTCTTTATCGGCTACGAGAACTTTGTAAACGGTTACAAAGAAGGAAGCAGAAGAAGCTAGAATTTCAAGTTTATTAATTTTGAATTCTAGAAAATGCAGTTTAAAGAATTCTGCAGAACCATAGCCGGAGCTGCAGCTCCGACCCGAGGAACGCGAGTTGGACCCAGAGGAGTTTGTCTTACATATTGTTCATTTGTTTGTTGCTTTTTCAGCAGGAATAATTGGAAGTTACATTTTTTAATAGCTCAATTGATTAACTAAACTGAACTTTCAGCTTTGTCGTGAAATTGAATTATAACTCACTTTTTTACATTAGAAAAAGTAATTTATAAAAGTAAACATATTATAGTAGAGCGTAAATAAATTCATCTCTAAGTTTAAAGCTAAGTACTTTTGTACGTAAGATTGACATAAGATTATAACTCTTCACAAAAAATAGCATGAAAATTTTGTGTTAGATGTTGGAGGTTTGATATTTTTTATGCTTCATGAAAAATAAACATTTTATTATATCATAGGAATTAATATATTTTAATTACTAAATGTAAGTTTTAATAATCAAAAAAGAAATTGGCTATAAAAAAGATACGTATAAAGAAAAATATTACAAAATGTCTAGGTGGCGTAACATCGAATTTATAGAAAAAAAGTACAAGTTCAAACGGAAAAGAAAGAAAAGTAAATAAAGACATGGCATCCATAATAAAAGACATCACATTAAAATATATCTACAAAAATATTTCATATTAATTAAATTACATTTTGTTAGAAGTCGACTTACTATAGATAAAATGTTTCATAGGTATTAATAACTAAAATCATAAAAAAAAAAAAAACAAACAGAAAAGGAAGCATTAATATGTTAAAAATATAGATACACTGTATGTATTGACCTACATATTAAAGGAACTGTATATAAAAAATTAAATATGAATTCTAATACAAAGAATTCAATGTAACATTTAGTAATCTTTTTACTTTACATTAATTTTTATTTTATTGTTACTTTTGCACTAATTTTTGTACCTCTCTGTAATAGTTATGACTGGAGAAACTCATCACTTCCTCTCTCTTGAAGCACACCAAGGTGGTTGTGTGTCGTTTTGCAATGGCAAGAAAGGATACATTCTTGGAATAGGAAAAATTGGAAGGACTGTGTAGCACTCCATAGATGACGTTTACTATGTGAATGATTTGACGTACAACTTGCTAAGTCTTTCCCAGATTTGTGATAAGGGAAATGAAGTTAGATTTGTGTGTAACAAGTGTTTTATCACCAATCTCATTTCCAAAGAAGTGATATTGACTGCAAAGAGGCTCAAGAATATGTTTGTAGCGGATTTGGACTTGATGAAAAGATATAATCTCACTTGTCTGAATGTCCAAAGCGATAATGTTGATCTGTGGCATAGGAGGCTTAGTCACATAAGTGCATCACTCCTGAACAAACTTGTCTCGGGGGACCTGGTCCGTGGTCTGCCTAAACATAAGTTTGCAAATAACAAGATATGTGATGTATGTGTAAAAGGAAAGCAGACCAGATCCTATTTAAAGCAAAAGAAGGGTGTAAGCATAACCAGGCCACTAGAGCTTCTTCACATGGATCCTTGCGGTCCTGTGAGAGTTCGGAGCAGAGGTGCACAGAAGTATATTATTTTGATAGTTGATGATTTTTCAAGGTTCACCTGGAACATGTTCCTGTGAACCAAAGATGAAACAACTGAAGTGTTGATAATCTTTGCAAAAGGAATCCAAACAAAGATTGATTGTAAAATATCAGGGATCGGGTCGGACCATGATACAAAATTTGAAAATTCCCAAATCAAAGGCTTTTGTGCTAAACATGGAATCAGTCACAATTTCTTAGCTCCCAGAACCCCTAAAAAAAATTGACTTGTTGAAAGGAAACATAAAACTCTGGTGGATATTGCAAGAACCATGCTTATTGACTCAAATCTTGCAAAGAAATTCTGGGTAGAGGCTGTGAACACAACATGCTATGTTACTAATAGATGTCTCATCAGATATGTGCTCAAAAAGACACCTTAGGAGCAGCTAAATGGACGAAATCCCAAACTCACTTATTTGAGGGCTTTCGGATGCAAATGCTTTGTTCTCAACAATGGAAAGGATGATCTAGGGAAGTTTGATCCAAAAAGTGATGAGGGAATCTTTCTGGGTTACTCTTCTATAAGTAAGGAATACATAGTTTACAATAAAAGAACTTTGTTCCTAGAGGAAAGTGTTCTTTTCATCTTTGATGAGTCTAGTAAAATAAATAGTCTTGATGACAGGAAGGAACGAGAACTTGAAGAACTACAACAAATCAAGAGATATAGTCTTGTGTAAGAAACTGCTTAGGAGATTGTTCCAAATGATGAAAAGAATAAAAAACCTGAAGAAGGACCAGGTCCTCACATCTCTTCAAATACTGCTGACCAAGGTGAGGCCAATGAAGAAATCTCTGAAGCGGGTGAACAAGCTATTGAACTTGACCATGATGCTACAAGGAAATCAGGATTGAAATATCAGTCCTCTCATCCCATGGACAATCTTTTTTCTCCTTTGGATTCTGGAATGTACACTAGATCGAAGACAAGAAATCTAGTTGCCTTTTCAATATTCCCAAGAATATCAAGGAAGCTCTGAAAGACACAAATTAGTTAAACTCAATGCATGAGGAACTTCATCAGTTTGAAAGGAGTCAAGTTTGGCATCTGATCCCCAGAACATTGAACAGAACACTTATAGGGACGAGGTGGGTCTTCAGAAACAAGCTTTATGAGCATGGTCTTATTACAAGAAACAAGTCAAGGTTAGTAGTGCAGGTGTATAATCAGGAAGAAGGGATTGACTACGATTAATATTTTTCTCCAGTTGCTAGAATGGAAGTAATCAGGATCCTAATTGACTTTGTTGGATACATGGAATTCAAGTTGTTTCAGATGGATGTAAAAAGTTCTTTTCTTAATGGGTATCTGAAAGAAGAGGTCTACGTGAAGCAGCCTCCAGGATTTGAGGAAGTTGATTTACCGAATCATGTACTGAAGCTGGACAAAGCCTTATATGGTCTGAAGTGTGACATATATAATCTTGTGTGACAGGTCGTGGTGTATTTGATGTCTGTATTCACTTTTTCTTGTGACTAGTGAAAGCAGTTGAAAATCTTGTGTGACAGGTCGTGGTTTTACTCCCTTGAGCAAGGAGGTTTCCACGTAAAACTCCTTGCCTTTATTATCATTAAAATAAGTTCTTTATTGCATTCCTGATGTACATTTAACCTGGTACTATAGCATAATGTGAAGCTAGCACATCTCAACATATATGCTATGCATGAAAAAGATTAATTATGAAGTCATATATTTTTCTTGATAACTGAGAAATCTTCGAGGATCAATGCCATAAAACTATATGAATAATGGTCTCGTCTCTCTAGCCTTCCCCATTTAAATTGAATCCAAATCTGGAACACTTGTTCTAAAATTTGAAGAAGAATACAAAATTATTGCTAGTTATTTGTTACTTGAATGTCTTCATCCAATCTTTTTTTGGCCGGTGTTTTTGGTGTATCACTAGTCACTCCGGTAGAAAAAGGAGAAACTACGCTTTCAACATAGATATCTACGCGTGACCATTTATCAGCATTAATATTCACGGTTCTGAGTGAGTCCTTGCTTGAATTGTATATCATGATTTAAAACCAACCACAATTTCACCTTTATTTGTTTTGTAAAATGGAAAAGCATATGGATACGGATAGTCAAAATACTTGATGGTAAACATTTTTGTCCAAGATTCTTTAATCTCATATTCATTCATAATCCAAATAGATAAATGTTTTCGCTCTTTATTAATATAGAGGGAAAGATCACTTCCAGTCTCAAAACATTATCTCCTTCTCCATAGGATGGCGGCTCCACCTTTTCCCATTTCTCATCGACCAAATTAAGAGAAATTATGTAATAGTCCTTACGATAGTCATTACCAACCCAATGAAGCCTCCCATTGACAAACCGACTCAAACAAAAAGAATTGATCACCTCATTTTGAAAATAATGGATGGTTCTCCAAGAATCGCTCTTTAGACTATATATTTTGACCTCATGGAGAAGATAGGAAGTGAATTTTAGTACATTATGATCGTCATGAAATTTATCATATCCAAAACCACTCGTGTAACTGCTAACAACTTCTCTCAAATTATAAGTTCTATAATCAGGCAATTTCATGTACTTTCTAATGGTGGGATTCCACAAAAACATATCATTTGGCGGTTGGACAAAACAAATCAATCCATTGGCAAAACACACAATTTGGAAATGTTTTTGGTGGTCTTTCATGGGATAATTCAAGTCAGGTGCCTCGATCACATCTGACTCATAAAGTAAAGACCTAAGAGACCCCTCCTTAATATTGTGCTTTAAATAACTTAACATGAACATATGGTGAGTGTTGTCCTTATTATTAGTTGATAAGTCACGATGGAACTTGATAAACTCGGGGCTAGAGATTAAATCAAGCCAAGTTTTTGAAACAAACCTAAATTTCAAGAGAGATTTCACCGGAAGCCTTAAGAGGATTTCAATGACGAGGTTTGCTGGCAGAAAATGAATCATCAACATTGATTCTTGCATTGAATTTGATACAAATTGAGACTAGTTTAGGAATATGCTTTTGCAACTTTTTTTAGTTAGGCGACTGCTTATTTGAAATTGTGGGTTACACATATTTATTGAGAAGATTTACTACGATTGTGTTATTGTAAAAGTAACAATAGTCTTTTTTTATATTTATTTTTAGAGTGCCTTACAACATTGAAAAACCTAATATTCATTTATTTATTTCTCTGTAATTTATAGTTTAGTGTTTTCTATTTATTTACTAGTTACTTTGTTTTCTTTTCTCTAATAGACTACACCTTCTTCTTTTTTCTGAATTCAATAAACTAAAATTAAAATGATGATTAAAGAAAATACTTACTGTAGTTACTAGGGGTAACATGGTAAAATTACATCCCTTCGATTAATCATCCAAATGGTCATAACCCTTTGATAAAGTCACAATTTATCCAAATGGTCACAACTTATCCAAAAAATTACGATCTTTTAGAAAAGTCACGTCATTTTCCTGTCACGCCTTCTTGATTCAATCAATAGAGTTGATACAATGGGAAATCCCTTTAAAATTGAATGCAGTGACCTTCCTGTTCATTATTGCATCAGTTGTTGTGTCTACAAAATTTGTGTTGCATTCGTCGAGGATTATATTAGACTTGTATGGATTCTCATCCTCTTTGCTTAATTTTTTTTTCTAGAAAAAAAAGTTATATTCCGAGTTCTGTATACTTTAATTTTTATGTCTTGTACATATTGCAGGAGCCAAACATTCAGGATGGTCTTTTTATTGACGCGTAAGTCTCATATATGTTTGGAATTGAGTTTTACATATGATTTCTTGTGATTTTACGTGGTCTGTGTATGCTTATGCAGGTTTAATGTTCATGCACTGCATGACAAAATATATCATCAAGTTGTAGGTGACCGTATCCTAGTTGCTGCTTATTGTGTCCAGTGTGGGTGCTAATGATCATGATTGAGGTGCTAATCAACAAGATGGAGGTGCTAATGATCTATATTCAAGTGCTAATGAGAAAAATGTTGTTCAAGATGAGGACGCTAATGAACAGAATGATGATGAAGATGGAGTCGCGCCAATGAACTGAATGAAGATATACATCAACAGGGTGATGGAATAGATAATATGAACCAACAAATGATGAAAATGCAGACTTTGATAGACTTTGTTAATTCTCTCTTTCATTTGAATGATTTTATGATATGTTTTTTTTTGTGTAGGAATTGAACTATTTAGTGATATAATATTCTTTTGTGGATACTTGACTTATCGAATTGTAGTTAGTAATAGGTTCATATAAAATAACCACAATACTTCTAGGAGAGCTCGTCACTGAAATCCTCTCGAGGCTTCTAGTGGAACCACTCTTAAAATGGAAGTATGTTTCAAAATCCTGGCTTGATTTTGAGAGTGGTGTAACACCTCGGACTTCGAGAAAGGACTAAAAAGGACAAACATGCAAGTCCACGAACCCAAAATTGACCATGGAACCTTCAAGGAATGCCTGGGAAGGAGTCACCTAGACGACGCCTTAGACGACCCGTGGTGACTTGGCCGGCCCATCTTGGGGTCCGTACAAGTCACCTAACAATTTTTAAAGTTTGCGTCAACTTAAAATGATCATGTCCTTCAGCACAAAATGAATTAGGTGGTCCATGACCTATCAAATTAAAAGTCTTTGAGTTCTCTTTCTAGCTCCACCAAGTTTGCCTAATTCCGAGCCCAAAGTAAAATGTTGTGCCCATTTTAATGAAGCCCTATTGGGCAGGGCAACATAACGGCCCACTAGACAGGCTGTGGTGCTTTAAACAGCCCGTGAAGCCCCTCTTTAAAGTCACCTCATCAGTTTTAAGTCAGGGTCATATTGGTCTTTCCCCCTATTTGTTTGGTTCTTAAAATACGTCGTTTCACTTCGTCTAAGACTAATTAATTAGTCAAAAACTACCCAAAACAAATAAGTTTCCTCTCAAGTTAGTTCCAAGTAGAAAAGGAGTGTCTTATCCAATTTCCAGGCCTAGGGTTCTCTCCTCTAAGCGTCAACTTCAAATTTCTTGCAGGGATTTTCATCCACCATGTATGTGGGTATTCAGTAAGGGTTTCGTTCGCCCTTATGCCCAAACGATCAGACTCCTTTTTCGAATATTATGGTTTTACGAAACTAGGGTTCTTGCCCAACTATGCAGATTCTTTACAAATTTGATTCTTCTGATTACTACTCGATTCTATACTTATTTAAATGAGTTTCCATGAATTCTTATGGAGATTTGAAAGGAAAAGAACTTAGCCTGTAAGTTTAGTATTTTCACATGAATTAGCTCTTCTCTAAAATTTAGCTCGGGGTGTTAGGATTTAGTTTTAAACAGAACTTAGTCAGTTTTCTGTCCACAATTTTTCTCAGAAATTATTTTCAGACCATTTTAGTTTTGTCTCATGAATTCAAGACCACAGTTTAAAATGAGCTACTATCGTTCAGTTTTTGAGTAGTGTTTAGCACCGAGTTGGACTAGGGTTCACTGTACCGTCAAGTCCCAGAACTACGTGGCATCGTAGGTCCATAAGTCCCCTCTATTAGGCATCTGTTTTAGTGATCACGCAACATTCATGCCTTTATACCCTGGCAATGTATATTGGGTCCTCTTGATGGGGCGTATACATCAGACTCCACGTTTAGCTCACATGGTTTATGTTGGTTAATAGATTCTCCCACAGTATTAGCTTGAGTAATGTACTTCAGGACCGTAGTTGTATTTATTCTATGTTTTTCAGTATCCTTCCAGTTTACTCTTGCATTCTAGTTTTTATGCATTATTATATCTTGGGCCTATGTACTTTAGTTTAGTTCAGTTTACGTACTTGACCAGTATATTTTGCATGTTTATATATTCAGTCAGCTTTGCATATCCCTCATGCTCAGTACATCAGAAGTACTGACGCATACTCTATGTTGCATTCTATTATGATGCAGGCTCAGGTTTTCAGGTTCAGCCACGTGATTAGCTCTTACCAACGTCACATCAATGATAGTCAGGGGTGAGTCCTCATCATCCGAGGATGTGTCTTTATGCTTTTTGGTTTAGTTAGTTCGTTGTTAGTTTCAATATTTTAGAGTTAGTTGGGGACATTTCCCAGCAGATTATCCATATTAGAGGCTTCCAGACATAGAGTCAAACTTAGTTATGCATTTTAGATGTGGCGTGAATCAACTTCTCCCTTCTAATCCGTCGTTATGCATTTTAGATCATGCCTCTTCGAAGAGCTAACACACGCAATGCTAACGCAGTTCCTCTTGTCCCGGACCATGAAGTTACAAATGCAGAATACCGTAATATGATCCAGCTGTTAGCTCAGACCGTAGCAAAATAGGACAACCAACAGTCCTTAGTTCCAGAAAAACTCCATTGGTGGATAAGCTGCAACCAGGGTTCGATATTTTGTTCGTTTGAATCTGCTAGAGATTTTAGGGTTGAAGGTTGGTGATGACCCACAAAATATCATTGATGAGATCAAGAATATTCTTGAGGTAATACAAGTGACTGGTACTGATAGTGTTGAACTATCAACTCAAGGATATGGCTCATATCTTGTTGACGTAGTGGAAAGACAACAGGGGTGTGAATGCAGCTCGTGTGACATGGGATAGTTTTACTGGTGCTTTTCTGGACAGGTTCTTCCCGAGAGAGTTTAGGGAGGCTAGGGCCCGGGAATTTATGAAATTGATGAAGGGGTCCATGTCAATCAAGAAATACGGGCTAAAGTTTTCTTAGCTCTCCAGATATGCTCCACATATGGTGGCCGATCCGAGAGCAGAAATGAACAAGTTCTTGTTTGAGGTATGCTATCCGGTGAATACAGAGTGTAGGAATGCTATGCTATTAGGGGATATGGGTATCTCCAGACCGGTGACCCATGCTCATCAGGTTGAGGGAGATAATCTCAAGGAAATGGCTAAGGATAACAAAAAGTTCAAAACGGGCAACTATGAATATTCTCAGCAGAGGTTGCGTGGTGGAAATTACTCACAATTTCAGCAGAGGTCTACAGCCCCAGCTCCTTCATCAGCTAGCGCTCCATCCCTCAGGCCTCGACAAGATGACAAAGGGAGGGCATCAGGCTCTAAGTCTCAGGGGAGTGCTTCAGGTAATCAGACTTTTCCATCTTGCCCAAAGTGTGGTACGAACCATTCAGGCTAGTGTCTTGCTTGTAGAAATGGGTGTTTTGGGTGCGGTCATCTTAGTCATAGGTTGAAAGATTTCCCTTCTGCTAGGCTGGGTAAGAGAGGTAACCAAGCTCAGTCTACAACTTCAGCAGCTCCAGCGGGTAGTCCCACTCAGCGAGGTGCCTTGTCTGGTACAGATGGTGGCCAGCGCCGAAACAAGTTATATGCTCTCCAGGCTCAACAGCGTTAGGAAAATTCTCCCGATGTGGTCGCGGGTACATTACAAGTCTTTCATTTAGATGTTTTTGAATTGTTAGATCCAGGGGCTACATTTTTTTCGTAACTCCTTATATAACAGTAAACTTTATTGTAAGTCCAGAAATCCTCCCAAAACCCTTCTCAGTCTCTACTCCAGTTGGTGACCCAATTATAGCTAGATGAGTATACAAAAATTACCCTGTCAGAGTTTTCCACAAAGTCACCTCAGCAGACCTTATAGAGTTAGAAATAATAGATTTTGATATCATTCTAGGAATGGATTGGTTACATTCTTGTTATGCATCAGTCAATTGTTGAACTAGGATCGTTCGGTTTCAGCTTCCAAACAAGCGAGTTTCAGAATGGAAGGGTAGTAACTCAATGCCTACAGGTCGTTTCATCTCCTACCTTAAGGCTAGAAAAATGATTTCCAAATGGTATATCTATCATCTTTTTCGGGTTAAGGATTCAAACACCAAAACCCCAGAAGATCCTCCTAGAGTTCCTCCCGAAAGGAAAATCTACTTTGGAATAGATCTCCTCCAGATACCCAGCCCATTTCGAATCCTCCTTACAGGATGGCTCCAACTGAGCTGAAGGAATTGAAAGAACTTCTAGATAAGGGATTCATCAAACCCAACATCTCTCCATGGGGTGCTCCAATATTTGTTGTGCAAAAGAAAGATGGTTCCCTCAGGATGTGCATTGACTACCGTTAGTTGAATAAAGTAACAATCAAGAATAAATATCCCATCATCCAGATTGATGACTTGTTCGACCAGCTTCAGGGTGCTAGTTTCTTTTCTAAGAAAGACCTCAGATCCAGCTATCAATAGCTCAGAGTCAGAGATAATGACATCCCGAAGATAGCCTTTAGGACTAAGTATGGTCATTATGAATTTGTAGTTATGTATTTTGCAATAAAAAATGTTCCTACAGCTTTCATAGACTTAATGAACAAGGTGTTCAAATAGTATTTGGACTTGTTCGTCATCATCTTATTAATTATATCCTCATTTATTCTCAAAATGAGGAATAGCATGCGAATCATCTGAGAGTTGTTCTACAAACCCTCAAAGATCACCAGCTATTCACTAAGTTCAGCAAATGTGAATTTTTATTACAGTCGGTCGCTTTCGTTGGTCAAGTAGTATCCACTGAAGGGATTCGAGTGGATTCTCATAAAATTAAGGCAGTAAAGTACTGGCCTAGACCCATCTCTCCGACTGATATCAGAAGTTTCTTGGGTTTGGCCATTACTAAAGGAGGTTTGTTGAAGAATTTTCATCCATAGCTGCCCTATTGACCAAGTTGACTCAGAAAAAGGTCAAGTTTCAGTGGTGAGATAAGTGTGAGAAAATATTCTTAGAACTGATGAGCAGGTTGACTATAGCTCATATATTGACTTTACCAGAGGGTTCAGACGGTTATGTGGTTTATTGTGAAGCATCCAGGGTCAGCCTAGGTTGTGTGTTAATGTAGCAGGATAAGGTCATGGCTTATGCTTCCACACAGCTTAAGGTCTATGAGAAGAACTACCCTACTCATGACCTCGAACTTGCAACCGTCGTGCTTGCCCTAAAGATTTGGAAACACTACTTTTATGGTGTTCATGTGGATATGTTCACAGATCATAAGAGCCTCCAATATGTGTTAACCAAGAAAGAATTGAATCTTCGTCAGAGAAGATGGCTTGAGTTCCTTAAAGACTACGACATGAATGTGCTCTATCATCTGGGTAAGGCCAACGTAGTGGTTGATTTTCCCAACAAAATTTCTATGGGTAGTGTGTCACACCTTGAGGAGGAAAAGAACGAATTAGCCTGAGATGTTCACAGGCTCGCTCGTTTAGGAGTTTTCCTTATGGACACGTTAGATGGTTGTGTGATAGTTTAGAATAGGTCATAATCTTCATTTGTAGGGGAAACATTAATAAGACAGTGATCCCATATTGTTTCAGTTAAAAGGTGCAGTTCATCAGTAGAGAATTTAGGTGTTCTCCCAAGGGGGAGATGGTGTGCTTCGTTACCAGGGTCGCTTATGCGTTCCAAATATGGGTGAGTTGAGGCAGAAGATCCTTACGAAAGCCCATAATTCTAGAAATTCTATTCATCTGGGTGCGCTTAATATGTACCGTGATCTACGAGAAGTCTATTGGTCTAACGGTATGAAAACGGACCTCGTAGATTTCACACCCCGAGACTAACCCCTAGGGATAAAATGGGACCTACGGTCACAAGTGACCCCAAGCTAACCCTGAAGCTGTCATATCAAAAGCATACTGAAATAATTATAAGTAAGCCATAACATAACTGATAGATGAGTAAATCTTAAAGAGTTTAACTGAGAATATAACTAAGTTCAAATGTGGTACAACCCAAAAAAACAAATGTGTTTGACTCTATGTCTCGAAGCCTCTAATACTCACAAGCTACTGGGACAAGTTCCCAGCTAACTCTAAAATACTGAAACTAGTAATGAACTAACTAAAATTAAAATCATAAAGAAACGTCCTCGGATGATGAGGACTCACCACTGAAGTTGTTGAGTACGAACTGGGAATAGATCTAAGCACTGTCTTGATGCTGAGCACCTAAACCTACATCATATAATGATGTAGTGCAAAAGTATGCGTCAGTACTTTGAATGTACTAAGAATTCAAGATATATGCTAAGCTGAAAAATATAACAACTAAACATGGAAATAGATATACTGAATCATAATTGGAAACCGAGCTGGATGCAATTACCAAGTATTATCATGAAGATAACATCTTGAGCTGAATACTGAAGTAAATAATGACTACATGGTCAATGGAACATGATTTTGTCTGTGGGAGATACTATTACCCGACATAAACCACGTGAGCTAAACGTAGAGTCCGATGTATACGCCACATCGAGAGGACCCAATATACCTTGCCAGGGAACAAAGGTATGACTGTGGGGTGATCACTAACACTGATGCCCAACAGAGGGGAATTATAAACCTATGTCGACACGTAGTTCTAGGACTTGAGGGTATGATGAACCCTAGTACAAATCGGTGCTAAGTCTACTCCTAACTGAATATGTATAGCTAAAATGCAATTGAAATACTAAGTAGCTCAAAATACTGATAATATTCTGAGAATGCAACATACATATACTGAAAGATATGTCATTCCAATTCTGAAGCATGATTGTCTTACTAATCTGCCTAGCAAGTATAATTCATGAAACATTGATAATTAACACAAGCTAGGGTTTCTGAGTTATATACATGGGTCTATACTAACTCTCTAAGAAACATGTGATCAATAACATAGAAATTATGACAGCTAAATTCAATGGATCCCAAAGATTTAGGAACCCTACGTCTAAAAAATTTATGGTGAAACTCAAGAATTCACTGAATTTTAGGGACCTAATGGGTGAAAGGAACCCACTAGTAAAATCCCACATACCTGGTGACGAATACTACGGAAAAATCCTTTGGATTGCGGGGTTGAACTTGAAGAAGACCTCTGCCTTTTCTTTGGAGAAACTATCGCCTCTTTCTCTTCTTTTCTTTCTAAGTTAGATGATTTTAGGAGAAAGAAGATTTTTTGTAGTTACTGATTAAATTACTAGGCTTAGATTGAGTAAAATGACGTAGTTTAAGCACCAAACGATGTAGTTTAAGTACCAAACGAATAGGGAAAAATACCAATACGACCCTGACTTAAACTTGACGAAGTGATCTTCCTGAGGGACCTGACGGGCCGTCAAAGGCATGATGGCCCATCTAGTAGGTCGTCATGCTGCCCATCCCACAGGGCTTCAGTAAAACGATCATAAATTTTTACTTTGGGCTTGGAATTAAGAAAACTTTGTGGCGTTGGAAAGAGGACTCAATGATCTTTAATTTGATAGGTCATGGGCCACCTAATTCATTTTGTGTGGAGAGATATAATTGTTTGAAGTTGACCCAAAACTCAAAGTCTAATAAGTCTCTTTCACGGAAGACTTCACGGTTCATGTGAAGCTCCACAGATCGTCAAGGCGTCTGTGGTACTTCACTGTGACCTTGGGTTCCACCTTGTCATTTGGGTAACTTGTACGGGCCGCTAGATGGGCTGTCCAAGTCACCAGGGGTCGTCAAAGGCACCGTCTAAGTGACTCCCTCCTAGGTAGCCCCCGCAGGGTGGTTCACGATGCCCTTGACGGGCCTTGAATCCCTAGACGGATCATCTAGGTGACCCCTACTAGGGCACTCCTGCCATGAATCCCTAGACGGACCATCTAGGGTACTTTCTAGGTGACCCCTACTAGGGCACTCCTGGATGGGTACTCACAAAGCCCTTAACAGGTCGTGGATCCCTACGGCCCATCTAGGGAGCCGTGAAGGGTCCATGGTCCGTTTTGGGTTTGTGGTCTTGCCCACTTTCCATTTTAGCCCTTTCTCGAAGTACGAGATGTTACAATATCTCCCCCTTGGGATTATTCATTGTCCAATGAAGACTAAACAAGCTGAGTTTGGAGGGAAAGAGCTGTAATCCCTACCAAATAAGCACTAGAAACACATACCTAACTGAATTGTGTTCCATATACATGCAAATATGCTGAAATTCAAGGATAACTTAGGGAGCAAGATACTAAGATTGAATTACACAAGAGTAATATAAGAGATATGAGATGAACTATAAACTCAAGCTGAAACTGAATCAGAAGGAAAGAGGTTAGGATACTTGGCCATCATGGTTGCTTCTGCTTCCCAAGTAGCTCCTTCAACGGGCTGATTCCTCCCCAAAACCTTTACTGAAGTGATCTCCTTATTTGTCAACCTACGAACCTGACAGTTAATAATTTCAACTGGAACCTTTTCATAGGTGAGGCTATCCTTCACAGCCACATTCTTTAAAGGTACTATCAATGCTAGTGTAACACCTCTGATTCGAGAAGATGGAAAAATACAGCTTTCCAGGATCTGGTGTCAGAACCAACAGAAGCCACTGACGGACCGTGTGTCAGATCACGGATCGTAGGTAGGGTCCCGTGGTTCAGTCCCAGACTTAGTGGAGTTTCAGGATCTAAAGATGAGACCTACGGTCATGGTCCACGGTCCGTTGATTGACCCACAAACCATAGGTGGGTACCCAGACTAAGTGGTCTCTGATACCACCCACGGCCAACCAGTAAGGTCCGTGGTTGGACCTACGGACCGTAGGTCTGTCCGTGGGTGAGGGTCAGCAATCAATTAGAAGAAAATGGTTGTTGGGTCAAATTCAAACATTCTTATCTTTTAACACAAAATGAATTAGGTGGCCCATGAACTATCATATTATAGATAATTGAATCATTTTTCCAATGAAATTGAGTTTGCTAAAATTCAAGCTCGGGGTGAAAAGTTATGCTCATTTTAGTGAAGCCATGTCGGGAAGACCATCAACCACGACCCCTGTTGACGGCCGGTAGTCCAAACGACGGTCCGTCAGTCCCACCATTAATGGCCTTCGTCAGTTTTTAAGGTAGGGTCGGTTTGGTCTTTTTCCTATGCATTGGGGCACTTAAACTACGTTGTTTGATGCCTAAACTACATCATTTTACTTAGTCTAAGCCTAATAGCCTAGTTAGACATACCCAGAACCCTCATTCTCCAAAAATTATCCAAATTAGAACGAAAAGAAGAGAAAGAGCCGCCAGTTTCTTTCAAGAACAAGCAGCAGTTATCTTCAAGTTTCAGCCCCGAAATGCAAAGGATTTCTCTATAGATTTTGTCACCAAGAATGTGAGATTACACTAGTGGATTCCTTTCATCCACTAGGTCCCTAGAATTCAGTCAGTTCCTAGATTCTCCATATCTTGTTTAGACCTAGGGTTTCTAAAACCTTGGAGATTTGTTGTGATTTAGCTTTTGTAGTATCGTTAATCGAAATAACATGTTTCTTGGAAAGTTGCATAATTCCCTGTATCAAACTCAGAACCCTAGTTTGTTTAAATTCTCTTAGTTCATGAATTATACTTACTAGGTCAGTTAAACAGAAAATCATGCTCCAGATTTCGAATGTCACATTCTCAGTATATAAATGTTGCATTCTCAGTTAGCATGTCAGTATTTTGAGCTATTCAGTATTTAGTGGATTTTAGCTCCATATGTATTCAGTTGGATTAGAGTTAGCACCGAGTTGGATTAGAGCTATTCAGGATTTTAGCTCCCGTGTAGGATTATAAGTCCCCTCTTTTGGGCATCAATATTAGTGATCACACCACAATCATGCCTTTATACCCCTGGCAAAGTAAATTTGGTGCTCTCGAAGGGGCATATACATCAGACTCCACGTTTAGCTCACGTGGTTTATGTCGGTTAATAGTAGCTCCCATAGAAAGACTCTTAGTGCAATGACCAGGTTTTCCTTATTTATATCAGTATACAGTTCAACATGTTCTCTTCATGATTAGTACTTGGTCATTGCATTCATCTTAGCTTTTAACTTATGTTTCAGTGTTTATATTCTTCCCCAGATAATATCATTTCTCAGTTATGCTTTTTTCAGCTCATATATATTTGTTCAACTTAGTATATCTATATCATGCATGCTCAGTACATTCAAAGTACTGACGCATACTCTGCGCTACATCCTTTCATGATGTAGGTTCAGACACTGAGCATCCACATCATGCTTAGATCAATTCTCTTTCGACTTCAACAGTTGTGAGTCCTCATACTTCGAGGACAATAGACATGCTTTCCATTTCAGTATTTGCTTTTAGTTTTTAGTCTTCTTAGAGTTAACTGGGGGCATGTCCCAGCAACTCAACTCAGTTAGACGTTTTTCATACATAGTAGTAGATTCTTCTTGAGTTATTAAGTTGTTGTTTCAGTTATCACTAAACTTCTATTATTTTATATATATTGAGAATGATTGGGTTTTCCCTATTTTCAGATATCCATTATTTTAGCTTCCGCATAGTATATGATTTTATCAGTAACTTTTATAGTATGCTTGATATATGCCAGACTCAGGGTTATCTTGGGGTCACTCGTGATCCTAGGTCTCGTGTTACGTGTAGGAGGTAGCCTCGGGGCGTGACAAACTTTGTATTAGAGCATTAGGTTCAAGAGTCCTAGGATGTATGAAAGCCGCACTATGTAGAGTCACTTTCATGGGTGTGAAGCGCGCCACAGTTATCAGGGGGAGGCTACGAAGTATGTTAAGAAAAACTTCACTTCCTTTTCTATTTTTATCGTGCATGAGGTACTATTCATATTCTCCTTTCTAATCCGTCGTTATGCATTTCAGATCATACCTCCTCGTAGAGCTAACACACGGAATGCTAATTCACGCAATGCTAACGTAGTTCCTCCAGTCTCGAACCATGAGATTATGAATGCAAAATTTCAAAATGCGATCCAGTTTTGGCTCAAAGTGTGGCCAATGAGAACAATCAGCAGGCCACAGTTCCTGCAAACACGAATGGTGGATTATTTCCATCTAGGGTTCGAGACTTTGTTCATATGAATCCACCAGAATTTCTAGGGTCGAAGGTTGGTGATAACCCACAGAACTTCATTGATGAAGTTAAGAAGATTCTTGAGGTAATGGAAGTGGCTGGTACTGAGAGTGTTGAGTTAGCATCCTATCAACTCAAGAATGTGGCTGATATTTGGTTCACACAATGGAAGGAAAACAGGGGTGAGAATGCAGCTCCTATGACATGGGATTGTTTTACTGGAGCTTTTCTGGACGGGTCTTCCCGAGAGAGTTGAGGGAGGCCAAAGATCAAGAGTTTATGAACATGAAGCAGGGTTCAATTTCAGTCCAAGATTATCGGTTGAAGTTCACTTAGCTCTCCAGGTATGCTCCACATATTCTTGTTTGGAGTATCCAATTTAGTTAAGACCGAGTGAAGGAATGCTATGCTGTTAGGGAATATGGATATCTCCAGACTCATGACTCATGATCAGCAGGTTGAGGGAGATAAGCTTAGGGAAATGGCTAAGGACAATAAGAAGGCTAGAACAGGGAATTATGAATACTCTCAGCACAGATCGAGTGGTGGAAATCGCTCATAATTTCAGTTAAGTTCTACATCCCCAGCACCTTCATCAGTTAGTTCTCCGTCCCCTAGGTTTCGACAGGATCAAAAAGCAAGGGCATCAGGCTCTAAGTCACAGGGGAGTGCTTCAGGTAACCGTACTTTTCCAACTTGCCCAAAGTATGGTAAGAACCATCCAGATGAGTGTCGTGCTGGACGAGAGGGGTGTTTTGGATGCGGTCAGTCTGGTCATAGGTTGAAGGATTGTCCTTCTTCCAGGCAAGGACAAGGAGGTAACAGGGCTCAGTCTACTACTTCAACAGCGCCAGCAGATCACCCCACTCAACAGGGTGCCTCGTCTAGTATAGGTGGCGGGCAGCACCACAACAAATTGTATGCTCTTCAGGCACTCAGCATCCAGATCACGCTTAGATCAATTCTCGGTTCAACTTCAATATCTTCAGTGGTGAGTCCTCATACTTCGAGGAAAATAGACATGCTTTCCATTTCAGTCTTTGCTTTCATTTTTCAGTTTTGTTAGAGTTACCTGGGGCCATGTCCTAGTAAATCAACTCAGTTAGAGGCTTTTCAGACATAGTGGTAGATTCAGCTTGAGTTGTTAATTGGTTGTTTCACTTATCTTTAAACTCCTATTATTTTATATATATATATTCAGATTAGTTGGGTTTTCCCGATTTTCAGATATCAACTATTTTAGCTTCCGTATAGTATATGTTTTAATCAGTAACTTTTATAGTATACTTGATATATGCCAGACTCAGGGTTAGCTTGGGGTCACTCGTGATACGAGGTCCCCTGTTACGTCTAGGGGTAGCCTCGGGGCGTGACAGACAGATCAACCAAACACTTCTTCAACAAGGAAATGTTAAAGACAGGATAAACCGCTGCTAGTTATGCTAGCAACTCTAACTCATAATCATATTACCATTCATTTTTAGGATTCTGTAAGGATCTACATACCTGGGACTTAGCTTTCCCTTCTTGAAAAATATCATAACCTTTTTCATGGGTGACACCTTCAGGAAAAACCAATCATCGATTTAAAATTCTAAGTCCCCTCTCCTCACATTTATATAGTACTTTTGATGACTCTAAGTTGTCTTTAGTCTATCTCTGATGACCTAAACATTCTCCATAGCTTTATGAACCGAATTTGTCCCAATCAAGGCTGCTTCACCTACTTTGAACCAACCAACCGGAGATCTGCATCTACGCCCATACAATACCTCATAAGGGGCCATGTGAATACTGGAATGAAAGTTGTTATTATAGGCAAACTCTATGAGAGAGAGGTGATCATCCCAACTACCCTTGAAATCGATCACGCAAGCTCTCAACATGTCCTCTAAGGTCTGAATGGTACGCTCTTCTTGGCCATCCTTCTATGAATGAATGGTAGTATTGAGATTTACCTAAGTACTAAGAACTTTCTAAAATGATCTCTAGAAGTGAGATGTAAACTGAGGACCCCTATCTGAGAGGATAGACAAGGGAACCCCATGCAACCTGAGTATCTCGCTAGTGTAAAGTCTAGCTTAGTCCTTCACTGATTTTATAGTCTTGACTGCCGAGAAATTAATTGACTTAGTGACTCTGGCTACTATCACCCAAATGAAGTTATGCTGTCTGTGAGTACCAGGTAAACCCATAATGAAATACATGTTTATCACTTCCCACTTCTATGTAGAAATGCTATTCTCTTGAGTCACACCTCCTAGTTTCTGATGTTCTACTTAACATGTTGATAGTTAGGACACTTAGCCACAAAATCTACAATGTCTCCTTTCATGTCGTTCCACCAATAGACTTCTCGTAGGTCATGGTAAATCTTAGTGGCACCAGGATGAATAGCATATCTGGAATTATGGGCTTCTGTAAGTATCTACTGCCTTATCTCACCCATATTTTGAAAATATAAGCGACCCTTGTAACGAAGCACACCATTTCCCCCTTGGGAGAACACCTTAACTCTCTGTTGATGAACTGCACCTTTTTACTTAAGTAGTATGGGATCACTGTCCTGTTTCTCCTTAACCTCAACTACTAATGAAGATTCTAACCCATTCTGAACTATCAAAGAACTATATGACAAGTCCATAAGGCAAACTTCTAAGCGAGTAAGACAGTGAACATCTTTGGCTAATTCTTTCTTCTCTTCCTCAACATGTGTCATACTGCCCATGGATAGTCTACTAAGGGCGTCAGCTACTACAGTGGCCTTACCCGGATGGTAGAACACATTCATCTCATAGTCTTTGAGTTATTCAAACCATCTCCTCTGACGAAGATTCAACTCTTTCTAGGGGAACACATACTGGAGGCTCTTATGATCTGTAAACATATCAACATGAACATCATACAATTAGTGTCTCCAAATCTTTAGGGAAAACACTACGGCTGCAAGCTCAAGGTCATGAGTCATGTAGTTCTTCTAATGGACCTTAAGCTGTCTGGAAGCATAAGCTATGACCTTACATTGTTGCATCAACACACAACCTAGGCCGACCTTGGATGCAGTACAATAAACCACATAACTATTTGAACCATCTGGTAGAGTCAAGACATGAGTTATAGTCAACCTGGTCTTCAGTTCTAAGAAGCTTTTCTCACACTCATCTGACCACTGAAACATAACCTTTTTCTGAGTCAACTTTGTCAATGGAGCAGATATGGATGAAAATCCTTCAACAAACCTCCTATAGTAACTGGTGAAACCCAAGAAACTTCTGATATCAGTCAGAGAGGTGGGTCTAGGCAAGTGCTTTACTGCCTTAATTTTCTGAGAATCCATTTGAATCCCTTCACTGGATACCACATGACCAAGAAAAGTGACTGATTGTAACAAAAATTTACATTTGCTGAACTTAGTGAATAGTTGGCGATCTTTGAGGGTTTGTAGAACAAATCTCAGATGAGTTGCATGCTCTTCTTCATTTCGAGAATAAACGAGGATATCATCAATAAAGACAATCACAAATAAGTCCAAATACTGTTTGAACACTCTGTTCATTATGTCCATGAAAGCTACAGGAGCATTTGTTAGTCCAAAAGACATAACTACAAATTCATAGTGACCATACCAAGTCGTGAAGGCTGTCTATGGGATGTCACTATCTCTGACTCTGAGCTGATGATAGCCGAATCTGAAGTCTATCTTAGAAAAGAAACTAGCACCCTGAAGTTGGTCGAACAAATCATCAATCCTGGGTATGGGATATTTATTCTTGATTGTGACTTTGTTTGACTGATGATAGTCAATGCATATTCTGAGAGAACCATCTTTCTTTCACACAAATAACATTGGGGCATCATATAGAGAGATGTTGGGTCTGATGAAGCCCTTTTCTAGAAGGTGTTTCAACTGTTCTTTCAATTCCTTAGACTCAGTTGGAGCCATTCTGTATGGAAGAATCTAAATAGGCTGGGTATCTGGAAGGAGATCTATTCCAAAGTCGATTTCCCTTTCGGGAGGAACTCCAGGAATATCTTCTAGGAATACTCCTATAAACTCATTTACGACTGGGACTGACTCAAGAGTTGGGGTATCAGAGTTTGAATCCTTAACACGAACAAGATGATAGATATACCCTTTAGAAATTATTTTCTTGACCTTAAGGTAAGATATAAATTAACCTACAAGCACTGAGTTGCTACCCTTTTACTCTAAGACTGACTCGTTTGGAAACTTAAAAAAATGATCCTAGTTCTAAAATCGACTGAGGCATAACAAGAATGGAACCAATCCATGCCTAGAATGATATCAAAATCTATCATTTCTAACTCTATAAGGTCTGCTGAGGTGACTCTATGGAAAACTGTGACAGGGCAATTTCTGTATACCAATCTAGCTATAACTGGGTCTCTAACTTGAGTAGTGAGTAAGGCATATGAAAGAGTTTCTGGACTGACACCAATGTTTACTACTATATAGGGAGTTACAAAAGAAAGTGTAGCCTCTGGATCTTACAATGCATAAACATCTAAACGGAAGATTGTAACGTACCAATGACAGTATCAGGATAATCTTCCTGGTCATAGCGAGCTTGAAGAGCATACAATTTGTTGTGGTGTTGACCACTACCTGTACCAGACAAGGAACCCTTCTGATTTAGGCTACCTGATGTGGCTGCTAAACTTATAGACTGAGCTATGTTACCTCCTTGTCCTTTCCTAGTAGAAGGGCAATCCTTCAATCTCTGACCAGACTGGCCGTACCCAAAACAACCCTCTCTGCCAGCAAGACACTCGCCTTGATGGTTCTTACCACACTTTGGACACAATGGGAAAGTCCGATTACCTGAAGCACTTCCCTGAGACTTAGATCCTGATGTCCTTCCTTTCTGATCTTATCGAAACCTGGGGATGGAGTGCTAGCTGATGAAGGCCCTAGGGTTATAGACCTCTGCGGAAACTGTGAGCGATTTCCATTGCCCAACCTCTGCTCAGAGTATTCCTAGTTGTCGTTCTAGCCTTCTTTTTATCCAAAGCCATTTCCTTGAGCTTATCTCCCTCAACCTGCTGAGCATAAGTCATTAGTATTGAGATATTATATCCCCTAATAGCATACTATTCCTCTACTCGGTCTTTACCAGATCAGATACTCCAAACAAGAAATTGCTCTTTTGTGCCCTCGCATTGACCATCATATGTGGAGCATACCTAGAGAGCTGGGTGAACTTTAGCCCGTATTCTTGAACTGATATCAAACCCTGCCTCAGGTTCATAAACTCATAGGCCTTAGACTCCCTCAACTCTCTCGGGAAGAACCTGTCAAGAAAAGCTTCTGTAAAATAGTCCCATGTAACAGGAGCTGCATCTGTACCCCTGTTGTCTTTCCACTACGTGAACTAGATATGAGCTATATACTTAAGTTGATAGGATGGTAGCTCAACACTAAAAGTACCAGACACTTGCATTACCTCAAGAATCTTGTTGACCTCATCAATGAAGTTTTGTGGGTCCTCACAAACCTCCGACCCTACAAAGTCTGGAGGATTCATACGAACAAAGTCTCGAACCCTGGCTGCAGCTGATCCACCAGTGGGGTTTGCAGGAACTGGGCCTGTTGATTGGTCTGGTTGGCTACGGTCTGAGCCATTAACTAGATCTTATTATGGAACTCTAAATTCATGATCTCATGGTTCGGGACTAGAGGAACTGTGTTATCATTGTGTACGTTAGCATTTCTGGAGTTAGCTCTACGAGGAGGCATGATATGAAACACATAACGACATATTAGAAAGGAGAAGTTGAATCACACTTCATTGCATGATAAAGATAGCGAATAAGTGATGTTTTTCTTAGAAAACTTCGTAGCCTCCCCCTAATAGGTGGGACGCTCTTCACACCATGAAAAAGACTCTACTTAGTGTGGCTTTCAGACACCCTAGGACTCTTAAACATGATGCTCTGATACCAAGTTTGTCACGCCTCGACACTAGCCCCTAGGTGTAACACGGGATCTAGGGTCACAAGTGACCCCAAGCTAACCCTGAAGCTGGCATATCACAAGCATACTGAAATAATTCAAAGTAAGCAGAAGCATAACTGATAGATGAGTAAATCTAAAAGAGTTCAACTGAGAATATAACTGAGTTCAAATGTGGTACAATCCAAAAAAACAACAACTGAGTTTGACTCTATATCTCAAAGCCTCTAATACTGATAAGTTGCTCGGACAAGTCCCCTACTAACTCTAAAATACTGAAACTAGTAATGAACTAACTAAATTATAAGAATAAAGAAACATCCTCGAATGATGAGGACTCACCACTAAAGTTGCTGAGTACGGGCTAGAAATCGAGCTAAGCACGGTCTGGATGCTGAGCACCTGCACCTACATCATCCAACGATGTAGCACAAAAGTATGCGTCAGTAATTTAAAGGCGGAATGACCTGGGAGACCCTTGTTCTTGGCTGCGTTTGTCAGTTGAACCCTCCTACTCATCACTTTGCCAACCAAACCCTTAAACTCATCGGAACACAATATTTTAAATCCCTCTGACCATTGACTGAGCTTATGTGACATTAATATTGGTGAATTGGAAATATGCATGATTACACGCGCTTGAAAGTGAGTTAAAACATTATTTTACTTAAAAAAAAATCAATTTAACAAAATTAAAAAATAAGATCCATCTTCTTCGACCCTTCTTCACCCACCCACCCATGACTTTCTTCTTCTCCACCAGCCCTCTCTCTTTTACCCCTCACCACAGCCCTCAACTTTCTTCTTTCTCCAGCCCATTCTTCTTTCTCCATCCCCACATTCACTCTTCTCCACCTCTTTTTTTTTTTTTTTTTATACAAATCAGTAGCCTCAACTTCTTCTAAATTTTTCATCTTTTAGGTTTGAAAAATATTAGTATCACTATTTTATTAGATGGTTTCAACGAGGAGATGTGGATAATGTGAAAAATGATTGTGACTATTGAAATTTTTTAAACTCCATTGATAAGCTTGAAAAAGCTTTAAAAATAATAAATGGGTCTTGTGAATTTGTAAAATTAATTAAAATTTTTGATTGGGGTTCATTGAGTTTGTGTTGGTGAACTTATAGTTGAATTTACAAGTTAAATCGAGAAGAATTTGATCTAATGGGTATGAATTTAGTGCTCAATTTGTGACCAAATATGAAGAAGATGACTATTTGAAAAGTTTAAGAAATTAAAAAATTGATCTATTTGATTTTTTATTTTTTGAGCACTTAATTTCATACGTGGCACTAAAAAATGATGTGGAATTCCACGTGTAATCGCTTCCATTACACGCACACTGACCGGAGGAGAAAAGGGCTTAAAATGTTGTGTTCTGATGGGTTTGAGGGTCTAGTTGGCAAAGTGATGAGTATGAGGGTTCAATTGACAAACAGAGACAAGTACAGGGGTCTCTCAGGTCATTCCACCTAATTTAAAAGTACTAAGCGTACAAGATATATGATAAGCTGAAAAATATAACAACTAAACATGAAAATAGATATATTGAAGCATAACTGAAATCTGAGTTGGATTCAATGACAAAGTACTAATCATGAAGATAACATGCTAAACTGAATACTGAAATATTGAATACATGGTCAATTCAACATGAATCTCACTGTGGGAGATACTATTAACTGACTTAAATCACGTGAGCTAAACGTGGAGTCCGATGTATATGCCCCATCGAGAGGACCTAATATACCTTGTCCAGGTAAAAAGGCATGACTGTGGCGTGATCACTAAAATAGATGCCCAACAGAGGGGACTTATAAACCTACGCTGGCACGTAGTTTTGGGACTTGAGGCTATGCTGAACCTTAGTACAACTCTGTGCTAAGACTACTCCAAACTGAATATGTATAGCTAAAATGAAACTGAAATACCTAGTAGCTCAAAATAGTGATAATTTTCTGAGAATGCAACATGCATGTACTGAAAGATATGACATTCGAATTTTGAAGCATGATTGTCTGACTAATCTGCCTAGAAGGTATAATTCATGAAATACTAAAAATTAACAGAAGCTAGGGTTTCTGACTTCTATACATGGGACTATACTAATTCTCCAAGAAACATGTGATCAATAACATAGAAACTATGACAGCTAAATTTAAATTGATCCCTCAGATTTAGGATCCTGAGGTCTGAACAATTTATGGAGAAATTGAAGAATCGGCTGAATTCTAGAAACCGAATCGGTGAAAGGATTCCACTAGTGAAATTCTACATAACTGGTGACGAAAACTATGGAGAAATCCTTTGGATTTCAGGGCTGAACTTGAAGAAGACCTCTGCTTGTTCTGTGGAGAAACTGTCGCCTCTTTCTCTTATTTTCTTTCTAAGTTAGATGATTTTAGGAGAAAGAAGGTTTTTGGTAGTTTTTAACTAAATTACTAGGCTTAGACCAAGTAAAACAACATAGTTTAAGCACCAAAACGACGTAGTTTAAGTATCAAATGAATAAGGGAAAACACAATACGGCCATAACTTAAAGTTGACGAAGTAACCTTCATGAGGGACCTGACGGGACGTCTAAGGCATAATGGCCATCTAGTGGGTCGTCAGGCTTCCCTATCTGACATGTCTTTGCTAAAACGAGTATAACTTTTTACTACAGGCTTGGAACTCGGCAAACTTGGTGGCGTTGGAAATAAGACTAAAATATCTTTAATTTGATAGGTCATAGACCACCTAATTCATTTTTCTGAGAGATATGATGGTTTGAAGTTGACCTAAACTCAAAGTTTGATAAGTCTCTTTGACGAACGACTTCACGGTCCGTGTGAAGCTCCACGGACCGTCTAGGCATTCATGGTCCTTAACAGTGACCTAAGGTGCAACCTCATTCTTTGGGTGAGATGTATGAACCCCTAGACAGGCTGTCCAAGTCACCATGGGCCGTCAAAGGCATTGTCTAGGTGACTCCCTCCTAGGTAGCTCCTGGAGGGTCGTTCAGGATGCCCTTGATGTGACATGAACCCCTAGACGGACTTTCTAGGGTATCATCTTGGTAACCCTGCCAGGGCAGTCTTGGATGGGTACTCACGAAACCCTTAACGGTCCATGGATGCCCAAACGTCCCATCTAGGGAGCCGTGAAGGGCCCATTGTCCATTTTTGGTTTGTGGTCTTACCCGCTTTCCTTTTTAGCCCTTTCTTGAAGTTCGAGGTGTTACAGAAGATTTCATGGCTAAGTGTCCTAATTGTCAACACGTTAAAGTAGAACATCAGAAACCAGGAGGTGTGACTCAGTAGATTAGCATTCCTACGTGGAAGTGGGAAGCGATAAACATGGATTTCATTACAAGTTTACCTCGTACTCGCAGACAACATGACTCTATTTGGGTGATAGTGGAAATAGTTACTAAGTCAACTCACTTCTTGGCTGTCAAGACTACAGATTCAGTGGAGGACACGCTAGACTCTACATCAATGAGATAGTCAGGTTTCATGGGGTTCCCTCGTCTATCATATCAGATATGGGTCCTCAATTTACATCTCATTTATGGAGATCGTTTCAGAAAGGTCTTGGTATTCAAGAGAATCTTATTACAACATTTCATCCGCAGACGTATGGTCAGGCAGAGCGTACCATTCAGACCTTAGAGAACATGTTGAGAGCTTCCGTGATCGATTTCAAGGGTAGTTGGGATGATCACCTACCTTTCATAGACTTTGCCTAAAATAATAACTTTCATTCTAGTATTCGGATGGCTCTTTATAAGGCACTGTATGGCCGTAGATGTTGGTCTCATGTTGGTTGGTTTGAAGTAGGTGAAACAGCCTAATTAGGTAAGATTCGGTTCATGAGGCTATGGAGAAAGTGCAGCTCATCAGAGATAGACTAAAGACAGCTCAGAGTTGTCAGAAGTCCTATTCAGATGTGAGGAGAAGGGACATAGAGTTTGAAATCAATGATTGAATTTTCCTAAAGGTGTCACCCATGAAGGGGGTGATGAGATTTGGCAAGAAAGGGAAGCTCAGTCCCAGGTATGTAGGTCCTTAAAGAATCCTAAAAAGAGTTGGTAATATGGCTTATGAATTAGAGTTGTTAGTAGAACTAGGAGCGGTTCATCCAGTCTTTCACATTTCCTTGTTGAATAAGTGTGTGGGCTATCCGGCATCGATAGTACCTTTAGAGAGTGTTACTAAGAAGGATAGCCTCACCTATAAAGAGGTTCCAGTTGAGATTCTTGACCTTCAGGTTCGTAGGTTGAGAAATAAGGAAGTCGCTTCAGTAAAGGTTTTGTAGAGGAATCAGTTCGTAGAGGGAGCTACTTGGAAAGTCGAAACAACCATGATTGCCAAGTACCCTCACTTCTTCTCCTTTGATTCAATTTATGCTTAAGGTAATAGTTCCTCTCCAGTCTCTCACTTTACTCATGAGTAATTAAGTCTCAGTATCATATGACCTTAGCTATTCCTGCATTTCAGCATGTTTTCATGTCCATAGGACTCAACTTAGTTAAACACCAGTTTCTAGTACTCAGTTAGTAGGGATTGCAGCACTTTCCCTCAAAACTCAGCTTGTCTAGTCTTCATTCAAGGATGAATGATCCCAAGGGGGAGATATTGTAACACCTCAGACTTCGAGAAAGGGATAAAAAAGACAAACGGGCAAGTCCACAAACCAAAAATTGACCATGGACCCTTCACGACACCCTAGATGGGCCGTTTAGGGGTTTACAATCCGTTGAGGGCATCGTGAACAACCATCCAGGACCGCCAGGGCAGGAGTCACCTAGACGACACCTTAGAGGACTCGTGGTGATTTTGACGGCCCGTCTAGGGGTCCGTAAAAGTTACCCAGCAGTTTTAAAATTTTGTGTCAACTTCAAATGATCATATCTCTCAGCACAAAATGAATTAGGTAGCCCATGACTTATCAAATTAAAGGTCTTTAAGTCGTCTTTCCAACGGCACAAAGTTTCCCTAATTTCGAGATCGGAGTAAAACGTTGTGCCCATTTTAGTGAAGCCTTGTCGCGCAGGACAACATCACGACCTACTAGACGGGCCGTGGTGTTTTAAACGGTCCGTGAAGCCCCTCTTTTAAGTCACCTAGTCATTTTTAAGTCAGGGTCATATTGGTCTTTCCCTCTATGCATTTGGTACTTAAACTACGTCGTTTCACTTCGTCTAAGACAAATTAATTAGTCAAAAACTACCTAAGACAAATCAGTTTCCTCTCAAGTCAGTTCCAAGTAGAAAAGGTGCATCTTCTCCAATTTCCAAGCCTAGGGTTCTCTCCTCCAAGTGTAAACTTCACATTTCTTGTAGGGATTTTCATCTACCAGGTATGTGGGTATTGAGTAAGGCTTTTATTCCCCCTTATGCTTAAAACTTCAGACTCATTTTTCAATTATTATGGTTTTATGAAACTAGGGTTCTTGCCCAACAATGCAGATTCTTTACAAAATTGTTTCTTGTAATTACTACTCGATTATATACTTACTTAAATGAGTTTCCATGATTTCTTATGGAGATTTGAAAGGAAAAGAACTTAGCCTGCAATTGTAGTATTTTCACATGAATTAGATCTTCTCTAGAATTTAGCTCAGGGTGTTAGCATTTACTTTTAAACAGAACTTAGTTAATTTTCTGTCCACGGTTTATCTCAAAAAATGTTTTTAGTTCTGTTTCATGAATTCAGGACCACAGTTTAAAATGAGCTACTAGTGTTCAATTTAGGAGTAGTGTTTAGCACCGAGTTGGACTAGGGTCTAGCGTACCCTCAAGTCCCAGAACTAGGGTCCACCATAGGTCCATAAGTCCCCTCTGTTGGGTATCAATTTTTGTGATCACGCCACATCAGGCCTATATACCCTGACAAGGTGTATTGGGTCCTCTCGATGGGGCGTATACATCAGGCTCCACATTTAGGTCACATGGTTTATCTCGGTTAATAGACTCTCCCACATAATTAGCTTCAGTAAGGTACTTCAGGCCGTACTTTTATTTATTTTCAGTTTTTCAGCATGCTTCCATTTTACTCGTGCATTCGAGTTTTTATGCATTATTGTATCTTGGGCCTATGTACTTTAGTTCAGTTCATACTTGATCAATATTTTTAGCACGTTTATATATTGAGTCGGCCCTGCGTATCCCTCACGCTCAGTACATCCGAAGTAGTGATGCATACTCTATGATGCATCCTATTATGATGTAGGCTCAGGTTCAGCCACGTGATTAGCTCATACCGGCGTCACATCAGTGATAGTGAGGGGTGAGTCCTCATCATCCGAGGACATTTCTTTATGCTTTTTGGTTTAGTTAGTTCGATATTAGTTTTAGCATTTTAGAGTTAGTTGGGGACTTGTCTCAGTAGCTCATCAGTATTAGAGGCTTTCAGACATAGAGTCAAACTCCATTGATTCGAGTTTTTCTACTTTGAACTCAGTTATTTCTTTTAGATATTCTAGGTTGAATTCCTTTATATTATATTAATTATTTAGTGTTGCTTCCACTTGGTTAGAGTTATTTTAGTATGCTTGTGATATGCCAGTAACACAGTTAGCTTGGGGTTACCTGTGACCCTAGGTCCCATGTTACGTCTAGGGGCTAGCCTCGCGGCGTGACAAGTGGAGTACTAGCAAATAAGTTAGGTGTGTTTGTGAACGGGAAACATCATTGGGCTAATAGTATTTATTGGCGTTCTGGTTGGGATATCATTTATGTTGATTTGGCTGATGGGACATGGGGAAAAGTGAAGCAAATCTTCTATGGAGAAGGGGATTTTCGTTGGGCGCTGGGAGTTTCGGGAAGTGATCTTTATGTGTTTTGAAATTATCAAAGAATTTAGGCTGATGTGTGGGTTTTGAAAGAGTATGGGGTTAAATAATCTTGGATAAAGATGTTTACTATCGATATTCCTTGTGATGCTATGATTGATTATATGTTTTTTCAAATCTTTTGCATGTCAAATAAAGGTGAAATTTTGTTTCATTTCGGCTCAACTTTCATGATTTACAATCCAAAGGATCACTCAATCGCACATCAAAGCCCTCATCTAGAGGTTATCGGCTATGATTATGAGGTCAGCATCTACAAAGAAAGCTTAGTTTGGCCTTTTTTCAAGGGAAGGAATCACGGATGAAATAACGGAGGAGGTTGAAATATCTCTGATGAAGACAATTTGTGATTATTAGCAAGACTTCTTTGCATATTTCTCAAGTGTTGTTATACTCTGTTTCATTTCAAGTATAGAATAAGATATTATATATTATGCCTCTCTTTGAACCATATCCATTTAGAGGTATTGTTAGTATTTTTTGTTTTTAGCTTAACGGGGACAACATCTTAGACATAATACATGAGATAAGTTAACAACGGTATATATGTTTGTGTTATTTCTTAGAACTTTGACAATTAAACTCGTCTCTTTGAAAATGGTAAGTAAGAAATAGGCTTCTTTATTTTTAATTTTTACGATAAATTTAATTTACCGCGCCCAGTTATTATAACTAGTATACGATGAGTTCTCAATTTCTAATCTTATTCTCATACTCGAAGATTCCAAATGTAACTCTAGTGAAAATATTTTTATTTGTGAGCTAAATATTTAACCAATTACATAGTTAAATACTTTACCCAGTTATTAAGATTTTTTTTGACTAGTTTTTTGAAATGTGAAATTTAAGAGATTCTTTTGAGCGTAAAGTTCAAGCAACAACTTAAATGCACGCTCATTTTTGGAAAATTTAAAAGGAAAAAAATTGATCAAGTGATACTTAATCAATAAGTTTAAATCTATTACCAAAAAGAAAATGACCATTTTTGGTAAAGTAATTATATAAAATATCTTTTGTAAACGGTACAATAAAGATTTTTTTGATTGGTTTTTTGGAATGTAAAATTTAAGAGATTCTTTTGAGCGTAAAGTTCAAGCAACAACTTAAATGCACGCACATTTTTGGCAAATTTAAAAGGAAAAAAAAATTATCAACTGTTACTTAATAGACAAGTTTAAATCTATTACCAAACAGAAAATGACTATTTTTTGGGAAAAGAATTTTATAAAATATCTTTTGGAGATGGTACAATAAGCAAATATTTTCAGAGCACAGAGAAAAACATCAAAAACCTTGTTGTCTTGTGGAATTTCTATTACACAAATGGAATCTGAAGCCTCCCATCTGCACCAAAAGAGGAGAAAACACACATGTCGTGCTCCATTTTCATCTTCTTCAGTTAAAGATTCAAACTTTAAATTCAGTGTTCTGCCAGGAAAGCTCATCACTGAAACTCTCTTAAGGCTTTAGGTGAAACACCTCTTGAAGGTCAAGCGTGATTCAAAATCCTGGTATAGTTTAATCTGTAGCCCTGAATTTTTCAAGATCCATCTCCGTAGATCTGCTAATGACAAGGCCTACCATAGGCTTATGTTGAGGTTTGATTCACCTGAAAACAATCTTAAGCATTGTTCCGTGAATTCTTTATTTTATGACCATGTTACTAGGACAATTGGCGTGGATTATCTTCCAAAAATATTCTATGAATCTATTAAGTTTGTGGGTTTCGTCAATGGGTTGATTTGTGTTGCCATTGAGGAAAAAGACATGTTTCTTTGGAATTTGTCAATTAGGAAGCTCAAGAAATTTCCTAGTTCTGGAACCGATTCCTTTTACATGTATGGTTTTTGATACAATGAGCTTCATGGTGATTATAAGGTAGTGGTAATCACCAGAACTGTGGGTGATGACAATTCACGCTATAATGTGGGAAAAATATATAGGCTAAATAATAATTCTTGGAAATATTTGGATGATATACGGAGTGCGATTCAAATTTATAAATTGGGTATGCTTGTGAATGGGAAGCTTCATTGGGCTTTTACTAATAAGCTTTCTGTTAATTATAATAATTGAGTCATCCTTGATGTTGACTTGGCTGATGGGAGATGGAAAGAAATGGAGAACCCTTGTTACGGTGAAGAAAAGTTTTATTCTACTCCATACCTCGGTGTGTTGGGAAATGATCTTTCTATGATTTGTCAATCTACCATGAATCAGGTAGATTTATCGCTTATGAAGGAGTGTGGAGTGAAGGAATCTTGGACAAAGATGTTTAACATTAGCAATGGGGTGTATTATTTATTTGGTCCGCCCTTTTGCATATCAAGTGAAGGTGAATTTTTGTTTAAGAACACATCATTTTTCATGATTTACAATTCACATGATGACTCAAAGAGATTTCCAAGAAATTCCTACTATGATGACCTTGAAGAGGCACAACTCTACATTGAAAGCCTTGTTTGGCCCTGTTGCGAAATGTACCAGGATTGCAACAATATCAAAGGCAGCAAAATCTCAGATGAAGATGACAATCGTGTGCTAGATAATTAGTAAGAGTACTCTATAGATTTTTCTCAACAACTACTAAATTTTGTTTCTTGATAAAGTAAATAGTGTTTTGTTAAACGTTATGTTCTACTGAACTTTCAGGAAGTGAATGCTGATGTTTGGAACAACGAATCTACTCCTCACTGACTGCACGAGTTGCAATGAAGAAGGATGAGCTTTCTCTATTTTTACTATTCGTTGTAATGTACTAATGTTATTTGCTTGTGTGTTTAAAACAAGATTTACATATGCTCGTTTATTGCATATCACATTTTGTTGGTACCTTTTGAATTTTGTTGAGATAAAATTTATGTCAACTGAATATTTTCATTACAACGCTCGGAATAGTTATTTAAGAGCTATTCAATGTTCATCTTTTTAGAGCAACTACATTGTAAGAAAATCAACGTTATCTGATTCGTGAAACGAGAAAAGTTTTGCTCTTGATGGATTTTATAAAAAAAAAATTGTTCACTATTTTCGCTCGAATAACGTTCATTAGAACAAGGAAATCATGTTTCTGTAACATATTCTCTTTACCTAAACTAATTGTCTCATAATATTAGAAACTGCTATATATATTTCTCGTAGTTGCATTGGGCAACTCGATTTTGTATATTTTCATAAAATGATCACAAATTATTAATGCATTCTAGCAGCTATTTATTACTCAAATCTTTCCTCTTTGGCATTCATCTTCAGTTCCTGCAATGATTTATTGATATGGTATATATGCAATGACTGGATTTAATATGTGCGCGGGTCATTTTTATGAAGAAACTATTTTATATCAAGAACAAAATCTGAATTTAAACTATATGTATTTAGATGTATACAATTAAACTCGAATCAATAACTAAGGTCCAGATGTGCAAAGTAAAATATTATATTTTTCTAAGAGCCTCTTTATTGTTTCATTGAATCAACATACATAAGATCAAAATCGTTGAATGAACTTCAGATCAATGCCAAAGAGGAAAAAATAGCTGCTAGAATGCATCAATAAACTATATTAAGTTCTTGTTTGTGTTACGTGCTCCACGTCAAGGATGTTAGCCTTAGAATTTTGTAGCTTAAATTTGTCGAAACGATCAGACATTGGGAACTCGATCATTTAAAAGGGGAATGTAGACCCAAAGGAACTACGAGCATTGTTTTATTCGTTTATTCTGTATTGATCAAATACATGTTCTCTGCTATCTAAGAACACAATGCTGAAAAAAGATGCATCAAAGGTAATTTGTCGGAGTGACAGACAAACGGTTTGACTAAGATTATCATAAGTATAAGTAGAAAATTGAACACAACTTCTAGTTCAGAGAAGAAAATATATTTCACATCAACTTCATCTTGATAACACATACAACAGACATTCCGAGGAAGGATAAGGTTGTTTTTCCATAATGAACCTTAATTTAAACCTTAAACTTACAGAATAGGAAATGCATCAATTAGTGAACATAGGTAAGTCCTGTTCAATGAATATAGATTCTTTCGGATATAGAAGTTCCCGCAACAACTTAAATGCACACTCATTTTTGGTGACTTTAAAGGACAAAAAATGATCAAGTGATACTTAAGGGAAAAATTTTAAATCTATTACCAAAGAAGAAAATGACCATTTTTTGGGAAATAATTATATAACATATCTTTTGGAGATGGTACAATTAGAAAACATTTTTCAGAGCACAATTACAGATAAAAACATTAAAAACTTTGTGTTATCTTAAATTTCTACAACACAAATGGAATCAGAAGCCTCCTCTCTACTCGAAAAGCGGAGCAAACACACTAGTAGTGCTCCACTATCTTTTTATTCATTTCAAGATTCAAGCTTTAAATCTATTTTTTCGGCAGATCACATCAATGAAATCCTCTTAAGGCTGCGAGTAAAATCACTTGTAAAATTCAGGTGTGTTTCGAAATCCTGGTTTGGTTTAATATCTAGCCCTGAATTTATCAAGTTCCATCTTAGCATATCTGCTAATAACAAGACCTTCAATAGGCTTGTGATGGTGTTCGATCCAGCTGAAAACAATCTTAACGACTTTTCCTTTAGTTCTTTACTTCATGACCAGGTTACTAGGGCAATGAACGTGGATAATCCCCCAAAATAGTCCTATCAATCTATTACGGTTGTGGGTTCCGTCAATGGGTTGATTTTTGTTGCCATTGCGGGAAAAGGCTTGTTTCTCTAGAATCCGTCAATTAGGAAGTTCAAGAAATTTCGTGGTTCTAGAATCGGCTCTTTTTACATGTATGGGTTTGGATATGATGAGCTTCATGATAATTATAAGGTAGTGGGAGTCACCCAAAATGTGTCTAATGACTATTCACGTTATAATGTGGGCACAATATATAGTCTGAATAATGATTCTTGGAAACGTTTTGATGATTTAGAGACTGCGATGCTAGTCGATAAATCGGGTATGCTTTTGAATGGGAAACTTCATTGGGTTGTTACTAATAAGCTTTTTGATTTTTATAATGATTGGGACATTCTTGCTATGGACTTGGCTGATGGGAGATGGGAAAAAATGGAGACCCCTTTTTACGGAGAAGAAACTTGTTATTTTATGTCATTCCTCCATGTGTTGGGGAATGATCTTTTTATGTTTTGTTATCGTCTAATGGATCATGCAGATTTGTGGGTTATCAAGGAGTACGGGGTTAAAGAGTCTTGGGCATAGATGTTTAACATCAGGTATCTGGGGTATAATTTATTTGGTCTACACTTTTCCATGTCAAATGAAGGGGAAATTTTGTTTATGAATTGATCCGTTTTCATAATTTACAATCAAAATGATGACTTAGTCAGATTTCCAGAGGTTACAAACTGTGGTCAACTTGCTGACGCAAAGCTCTACGTTGAAAGCCTTGTTTGTTCCTTTGTTACGAAACGTACCAGGAATGCAAGAACATCAAAGAAAACAAAATCTAAGATGAAGGAAAATTGTGTGATAAAAAATTTGTAATAGTTCTCTAAACATTTTTTAGAAGAGCTATTTAATTATGTTTTTCGCATTCATAAAACAACAAGACACATTGTATCTGTTTGAAGATCTTTTTAGTCCTTTTTGCTTCGTCAAACTTCTTCGCAAGAACAATTATTTTGGTTCTTTAGGACTATCTTCTCTTTATTTTACTTATTTGGTCAATCAAAGCCGAAATGTATTTTACTTTGTCAATAACCAATTGTTCCGTGGATGGAATAGTGCATCTCTGGAAGCAAATTTAGTTAATTTGATCATGAGTGTAGGACGGGTAAAAGGCACAAATATAGGAGAAAGATAATGGGGATGAGCTTTTTTAAAGAGGGTTCTATCTATTTTAAAGTAGATAAGACTACAAATTTTATCATTGTTGTTATATCAACCGAAAATAGTTCCTACAATAGTAGATTCTTTAATCATGGTTAGAGTTCATTTTGTTCTATCATCCACAATATTAAAGTTAAACCGTTGAGGGACTTGCGTCTTAGGTCACATTTTCAAGACCCGTTCAAAGAGAGCTAACTATGGCATGTATGTGGGAAAGGGTAGTAGGACAGGCCTATTAACCCCCGAGTTTCAAAGATTACAGTTGGACAAAGACTGGAAAGAGATGGATTTATCGATCATAGAAAAATGAAGGAGAATAGAGGGAAGAGGCCTAAAGGTCTGTATAAGGAATATCCTTGCAAGTTAGACTTATTGGAGCTAGAGAAGAGCATCGTTTCTACTATATCTTATACTCTAAACTAATTACCCATTTTGTGGCAGCATAATATGTTGCACTTGGATCAAATAAGTTAAATTATTTATATTAGAATGGAAGCAATTTTGACGTGTCTCAAATAAAGTTGGCAGGGTAATGGATCTCATCTTTTTTGCTTAAACAAGGCTCGTGTTTTCTAATCAAAGAGGTTTTCATTAGATGTTAAACATAGATCATCCACATGGCACGTTGGAGACTTTTTTTTCTTGATAGAATAAATAGTGTTTTGTTAACCGTTATGTATTTTTAAACTTTCAGGAAGTGAATGCTGATGTTTGGAACAAGAAATCTACTCCTGGCTGACTGCATGGGTTGAAATGAAGAAAGATGATCTTTTTCTGTTATTACTGTTCATTGTAATATACTGAACAAGATTTACATATGCTTGCTAATTGCCTATCATATTTTGTTTGAATCTTGGTAGATAAAAAAAATTGTGTCTGCTATAAATTTCCATTAGAAGGCTCAAAACAGTTGCTTAAGAGCTATTCAATATTCATCTTTTTACAACAACTACAAAGTAAGAAAATCAGTATCATTTGATATGTTTTAAATAAGAAAACTTTTGTTCACGGTTTTCATTCAAATAACTTCCATTAATTGTCTTATAATATTGGAAAGTGATTTTTCTTAGCTAAAATCTAGATCATACAACACTTACGCTGAGTTCCCTCTTTTTTCTCTAGCTAATTTTTTTTCGTAAAAAATTTAATTAGAAGTCGAAGAAGGACCTGAACGAAGAGTTCCGTGCATCTTTATTTTTTACTTTGTCTAGAGGCATAACATCTTCTCAAAACATTGCTCAATAAGAGAAACAATTTCCAACACAATTTAGCATGAAGTTGAAGACAAAATTGTTGTTCCTTGAAAATTAGAGCATAAAGGAAAATGCATAACAAGTTCCCCTGGCAATATGATTGTCTTTATAGAATATGTGTTTTACATATGAATTGGTTGTTCTATGTTTCAAATAACAAATAAAATTTATCAATCCCTTCTGTACAAACTATGTTTTCGACATAGATTTGTGTCTCACCCCAACTATATATCAGGGTTAATAACCTTTGTATATTTGAGTGAATCACCCTTTGCATTGTATATCACGAAAGTTGACGCAAACACAACAAAAATTTCAGTTTAAGTTTCCATGTGTTAATATTTTTGCCCAAGATTTTCATACTCGACTTGATCGTCAGGATACTTGATGGAAAACATTTTTTCCCAATTTTAGCGGGGTTCGTCAATAAATTTGTTAAAATAAGTACTTTTTTATTTCTTAAAAATTTGGCTTAAAATAAAAATGGAAAAGACTCAAATATGTCATCAAATTTTGAGAAAATGCTCATCTATGTCATCCGTTAAAAGTTTGGCTCATCTATGTCATTTCCGTTTGAGAAAAAACTCAAATGGATGGCATAGATGAGCCTTTTATCAAAGGTTGACGTCATATTTGAGCCTTTTTCCTATTTAATATATCTTGATTCTATATGAAAATATTGTACTGTGAATTCATTTAAAAACTAAAGTAACATAATGAAATAATACAAAAAATTGTTATTCTGAAATTTGACAATAAGGAATTCATATAATTTTGGTTTCATCAAGAACACTTTGCGTAAAGCATATATTTTTTTGTCGTTATCTTTAAATGAGTAAATTTTTAATGATTTAATTATGAAGTAAAATAACCGCGCATCGCGCGGGTATGTATACTAGTTTTCTTTAACAAAGAATGTGATTTGCTAATATAAATTTGTCACGCCCCAAACTCAAGGGGCGCAACAGGCTCTTAATGCCAAAACTCAAGCCCGAGCTGACCCTGCTGAAACATTTGCTACTAGCGCATGGCAGCCACACGCAATCAAGAAAACAAACAAGTATATCTCGGCTTAAAATTAAGCCCTCGGCCAGCAAGGCCCCTGTCAACAGATCTATAAAAGAAACAGCTACTCCCAAGAGTTGATAAAAAGAAATAGCCAACTAGCACAAAAGTCCTGATTGGGCCATCGAGGCTACCATGATCTCTATACAAAACCTGAAAGCAGGTATATATCAAGACAATACATCAAACATCTAACAAGCTTCAGTAAACCAACAAACTAGGCCGCATGGCCATAATGTAGCTATACACCCCACACACTAGTCTGCAAGCCTCTAAGAGTGGTAAAGATTGGCGGGACAGGGACCCAGCCTACCCATAAAAATATATACAACAAAAGCTAACAAACCTCCCAACTCTGGCAGCTCCGGAGGAAAGGGTCTAGCCAACCAGATAGAAGTCAATCCTGCTGCTGAGGGGGTCTACTGGGTCGTCTGTCGGGACCTGCATGTATGATTGCAGCGCCCCCAGGCAATGGGGCGTCAGTACGAAATAATGTACAGAGTATGAAAGGCTATAGACTACGTGAGCAAGTATCATAATATAACAAAAGAAATTAGGTAAGGAAATCAAAATTTAGATAAGCATGCTAACCCACTACTGAATCTAAATATACAAAGAAATTATCAAACAACAACCTAACCAAGCCCCCATAAGCTCGGCATGTACAAACAACGCACTACCTACCTAGGCCCCCATAAGCCCAGAAGATGCCAAATCAACCTACATACCCCTATCGTTAGCCCCTTGTCTTTTTAAGAAGTCACATAGCCCTTTTTGGCAACGATATAGCCCCGTAGGCAGCGCATAGCCCTCTTAGGAAACAATATATCTCTGTGGGCTGCACATAGCCCTCTTTTTCATCAACATAGTCCTGTAGGCAACACATAACCCTCTTTGGCGTCAAAGTAACCCCGTAGGCAACACATAACACTCTTTGGAATCAATATATCCTCGTGGGCAACACATAGCCCTCTTACGCAGTAACATACTCCTCTTAGACAATATCATAGCCCTCTTAGGACACAACATGGCCATGTAGGTAACACATAGCCTTATTAGGCGTCAATATAGCCCTGTAGGCAGAACATAGTTCTTCTAGGCATATATCACATTTCTGTAGCTAACCACAATAGCCCCAAGGGCAACAATAACAATCCAATAGGCTAAAAGCGAGAAATTTAGCTATAAGCAACCTATACGAATAGCCTCTAAGTTGTGTCCAACATAGGTACGCTACTAACTGAATAAGAATCCCGACAAAGGAGGATTATATCCACTCGAGCAGCCAACAATCAACACTAATGGTGTCACGACCCGAGCCTACACCCTGGACGTGGCCGGCACTCGAGAACCATTGCTGGTCCCCAAGAGAACCCTCATCCTGGCTGACTACAAGCGGAAGACTAACTCAAGCATACAAAAGCTTAAAAACTGAATAAAAACAATATATTCAACTCGCCATAAAATA